>JAOWBJ010154937.1:0-12092 GCA_028566335.1 Monarda citriodora | reverse complement strand
ACTTGATGCAGTGAATTGCTGCGTCAAAATAGTTCACTTGTTTTCCAACTGATGTCCCTATACGAAATTGAAGATTCTTGTTAAAATTCTCTCTATGTCAAAATTCAATTCTTACTGTAATAATTGACTTTTTATATACCTTCAGCATTCCCGAATGTCAATTCCCATTGCCCCAACTGCGGGTTCTTAACTTTATTTTTCTTGAAGTAGTCGATTTCCTTCAGCATCTGTGGTATGATTCTTGCCATTGGAAGGAATGCATTTTGTCTCTTTCTTTTGTCATCTTCCGTCAACAGAACAGAATTTGGCTCGTATAACTTAAGCTTTTGCTGCTTAAGCTTGATTTGCTGCTTAAGCTTGATTTTCAATATCTTTAAAGTAATATCAGTTCCATTAAAAAAATCTTTGAAGATTAGATTCTTACGTAATTATATATCAATTCTTGTGTTATTTTATATAATTCTGTATTCCTTTTTACTATCACTTATTATCAATTCTTACGCTATATACGTTATAAATTATTAATTCGTATTCTATCATATACGTTGTGTGACACAATCATTGACGTCAATTCTAATTTTATCTTATTTCAATTCTTATGCTACTCTATTATCTGTTACTTATGCTACTGTATTACAATTCTTATGCTACTCTATTTTCAAAATGATTTATTATCTTATGTTACCACATATTCTAGAGCAAGTATTTCCTTTAATATATTATATTAAAGGAACCATATAACAATTGTTAAGATACTTTATGTCAATTATTATGCTATAATAGTTGTTGCAATATTATGCATTTCATACTGAATTTTGCTCATTTCGTACCTTATCGTAGTTGTTCCAATTTTTTATGCCCCAGTGCGGAAGGTCGCCTGTTGCATAACAAAGTACCTTGGACATCAATTCTTCACGAATATTTTCTTCCACAGTTGGGTCGAACAATTCGGCGTCATACGGTTGAACCCTCTCCTCTCCCCCACAATGAATGCTATCAAACACGAAATCTACGTCGTTCTGTAAATTAGTTATAGTCAAAGTTAGTTTGAATAATTCTTATTGCATATTTTGTTTCACTATCATAACAATTCTCACTGTAAGACTCACAATTCTTACCCTAAGACTAACAATTCTTATGGTATAACAGACAATTCTTACCATGAAACCTGTGGAAGTGATCGTTACTCTATGACGCAAAGTGCCTATATTTGCATATGCTGGTCTCGTTGCTAGGATAGAAATATATGCATCGACGTGATCTTCGTATAGCGCCAAACCTGGTGTACATATCTCCTGAAAGAAATCTTGGCTGACCAAATGTCCTAATCCAACATTTCTCCTGTAGAACAATAACGATATAACTCAATGATAATCCTAAAACGGTAAATTCTATATCTTAGTAAATTCTAAGATAGAGGTACCCTTGGTCTTTTTCTTTCATGAATCGATCAAACCTATTGTGTCCCGCCCTCTTATCTTCGTTCAGATACGGACTACGACAAAAGGCCGAAGGATATATGACTCTACACGGCCTCATCTTCGGTTTGTTTTGAACGATCGGCGTCAGGAGCGGACTGTCAATCATCTTGAAGAGTTGATCAATTTGCTCGTCAGTGAAATCATCATCATCCCACTCCGTAAGTTTCTGAAATGCAATTCTTAACGTAAGAATTGATTCATCCTTACTCAATTCTTCTTCAGTATTGGAAGAATTGTATCCGTCATGATTTTGATCAGCACGAACTGATACGGATACTAGGCAATTCTTACTCAATTCTGATCAAGAATTGAGTAAGAACTCACGAATTCGTTACATACGACATAAATCCGACAAAGATATATACATGCGAAAAACCGGAGTCATTACATAGGAAAACTTCAAATACTGCGTTGTTTCTTCGTAGCAAACCAACTTAAAAAAAAAAACATAAGTGTTTTACTTTCACCAGCTAAAAGTTAAAAAAAAACTTGTTCGATGTTTCTTCCATACCAACGATCATTCAAATTTGTTTCCCATCCACATATTATACCTTTGGGACAATGGGCGTCGTGGGTTCCGTTGCCTCCTTCACGTCACCCTCCGCGTTCTCAAGCGCTGCTGCTGATTCCACCTTTTCATTCTGTGGCTGCTTTGGTTCATCTTGGTTCATCTGCGACTGGACATTATCCAACGGGCCATAGACACGTGCAATATCGGTCACGTTGTCCCAAATTTTTTCTGGAGTCGGTGGCGCCTTCTCCAGCAGTTTTAGAGCCACCCTCTCAGACACAACCTCCGCTATTTTCTCCCATTGAGCTTCAAAAAACAATCAATTAAAGGTTAAGAATTGAAATATTAACGCATCAGAATTATCAAGAATAACATAAGAATTTGCTAGTTTACACTAAGAATTAACTCATTCTTATACTACATAAATTTGAAGAAGTTAAATCCACACGCATAATAATTCTACTAAATTACTTCAGAATCTGCCATTTTAACTCTTATACTACATTGAGAATTTGCTAGTTTACTATAAGAAATATATAATTCTTATACTAAATACATTTGAAGAAGTTAAATCCACACGCATAATAATTATATCTAATAACTTTAGAATCTGCGAGATTACATTAAGAATTTATTTAATTCTTATACTGCATAAGAATTTTAATTACTAACGTAAAAATATGCCGTTTTATATGAATAATTTTCTATTTCTTATTCATTTTTAAAGTTCAAGAATAACTTATAACATAAGAATCTAAAACAAGATAGTATAATATTTTATACTTCGTACCTTTGAAGCTTTCTTCTATTTTTTTTCCATTGCAGCCATGACGGTATCGAGTTGAGCAGCAGTGATTCCAGCTTTTGAACGTCCGCCTTTTTCCCCATCTTCTTCGTCATCAACATCTTCCCTTGCCTCCCTTTTCCTGTTGTAATACTGATCGTATTTGAAAGCAAAAGTATCCGCTGAAGGTTCGAGGCTAAGTGATTTCCAGAATTGATGTTCCTTCTCTTCCTCGGTAGGCTCAAGCATTGGCACCACCTACATGTTAATTTTTAATCATTATTTTAGTTTACTTATGATTTCATACTCTATTCCATATCAATTCATACGTGGTACTTTGTCAATTATTATCTTAGATAAATCATTTCTTATGCTATGTTATTGCAATAATTTCTGATGCTAAACTAGTATTTTTATCTTACCAGCTTCTCAGTTCTTATGTTACATATATCAATTCTTACTCTATATTCAGACATCTTATGTTAAGTAAAACAAACTTGACGCTACTTTAACAATTTCATATCGTTAAACAATATTATTTCTTATCTTAAGTAAAACAATTCTTATGCTACGTTTCTTAATTCTTACACTATTTTAAGATTTATTATCCCAACTTAAACAAACTTTACGCTACTTTAATCAGTTCTTATCCTTACAAATTATCATTTCTTATCCTATGTTCAACAAATTATCCTTACAAATTATCATTTCTTATCCTATGTTATTGCAATAATTTCTGATGCTGAACTTCTATTTTTATCTTACCAGATTTTCAGTTCTTATGTCACATATATCAATTCTTACACTATATTCGGACTTCTTACACTATATTAAGTAAATCAAACTTCATGCTACTTTAACGATTTCATATCCTTAAACAATATCATTTCTTATCTTAAGTAAAACAATTCTTATTCTATGTTTTTCAATTCTTATTCCAGATTCTCAGTTCTTACGGTACTTATATCAATTCTTATCCTATGTGCAACAAATCTTAATCAAATCTTATCAATTCTTATGCTATGTGCAACAAATCTTAAACAACGCTTATTCGTATGAATTCGTATTCGAATGTAACTGACCTCTTCTTTGATGACAGCATCCTTTGGAAATACTCCCTTTCTGATCAGATTGTACGAATATCGCAAGAAACGGGGCACCATTGGTTCCGTCATCCTTGCCCCGATTGTTTCCCCGAACTTAGGCAACGCCTCGTATATCCATGCCTGCCAAAACAAAATTATATACATAAGAAACCTCAAGTTCAGATCAATCAATTTTCGATTAATATTAGTACAGATTTGCACTTACAATGAATCCCAGTGTATCCCCCTTCAGAGTGTACGAATTCTTGTCTTTCTTACTCTTTGTGAAACCATCTATGTTAGCCAGCAATATCTGATATGAAAGGCTACCCCATGGGAATTCCTCCCACTCCTTGCTCATTCATAAAACATAAAATATGTATAAGAATCAATACATCAATTCACTCAAGTCTAAATAAGCTCAAGAAATTTATAATTTAAAGCTGAATTGTAACTTAACCACAAGAAATCCATTCAGCAATTAGAATAAGTGACTTATCATAAGAATTGGATTTAAATATTTAAATTACTATCGACATGCATAATATTTCTCTTAGAATACCATCAGAATTGACATCGAATTTATATAAGATAAGAATTGACAAATTATAGCATACGAATAAATAAATAATATCATCAGAATTGTCAATAAGAAAATTATTACCTTCTCATTTTCCAGCAGAACCCATATCCACTTATCAATCTTTCTCTTCGTGTTGTCAAATCCCAGAGCAAAAGACAAGGCCAGCAGAAATTTCGATAGCTTCACAAGATCTTCGTGCGATGCAGTCACAATCTCCCCATTCACACGGAATTTCCGGCTCATGTATGCCGATCGAACTTCCGCCAGTGTTGTTTCGCTGTTTCCACCAAACAGTCTATAATAAATCGAATTCTCGGCCAGTTCATGCTTTGCGTACGGGTTGAACGACGCTGGCCCAAACTTCAGTCCACTCACCAATGCGTACTCCTCTCGCCCGAATCGGCATACCACATCGCCAAATTTGAAGAATCTGGCCGTCACATCGAAATTGGGCTTCGGAATGACCTGATGGCACATCACATAGTATACCATATGTTGGCAACGAGTGAACTGCTTCGCCATCCTCAAGTATTGGCCCATGCACGATAGACTGACAAGAACTGCCGTCGCCGGTGGCAAAGTTCTCGAGACATTACTGACATCTGTCACCATCGTCTCGTAACCTCCGAAGACAACCTTTCCATTTGCATTCACCTTATCATACCTCTCGTAAGTCCATTCTATCTGTAAAAATCATGAGCAATACATTAAGAATTGTTACAATATTTCATTCTTATAATAAGAATTAATATTTTAGCATAATAATTGAGTGAACATGTTAAC
This sequence comes from Monarda citriodora, assembly GCA_028566335.1. Classification (NCBI taxonomy): domain Eukaryota; kingdom Viridiplantae; phylum Streptophyta; class Magnoliopsida; order Lamiales; family Lamiaceae; genus Monarda; species Monarda citriodora. The sequence continues at coordinate 6,865 of JAOWBJ010154937.1, read as the reverse complement.
ATAATTCAGTAATAATTGCCTTTTATATCAAACGAATTTTTAATATAACACAAGAATTGATAATATAACACAAGAATTCAAACTTCCCAACAAATTATTATATTGATTCATTCGTTCACATAAGAATTCAAACTGTACCATAAGAATCCTAAACACCTAGTTTACAACTTTCATTCAGCTGAATTTGTTATATACTATAAGAATTCAATTAATAAACCCCTAAATCCATTCTAGGTATAAGAATTGAAATTTGTTACCGCAACCAATTGTGCTCCACTGTAATAATTCACATTATTGCATAATAATTGTTTTTCAAACTTCATTTCCACCTTAAATATCTAATATTTATTGTACTAGTTCATTTCTTAACATAATAATTGTTACTTTCCCGTTAGATTCTATAATTTACCCTACGAAATAACCGTTCAACTAAGAATTTTTTTTGTTCTATCTATTTCTTACGTTATCCAATTCTTACTCTACTTATTTTATATTGAATTCTTACCGTAAGAACTGTTCAATACTTATGAAATGTTCAATACTTATGAAATGTTCATCTTCTTCCTAGGGTTTTTAGATGGCCGTCGTGTTCAATACTTACAAATCAAAATACATTTTCAGTTCCGACTAAATCTCCTAAATGGAGTCCCGAATTAGGTTCAATACTTATGCCATTTCATCTTTTTTCCTAGGGTTTTTCCGATCTAGGCCGTCGACTCAACATTAAGAACAACCCAAATTTCTTCACATTTTTCAACAAGAACTTCTGTAAAACTCCCAAAAAACCAAATTCATTCGAAAATGTGCAAGGATTACAACTAAATATCCGCAAATAACCAAGTTTCTTCATATTTTTTCGAATTGAAGCAAGAATACAACTTGAATGCATACATGCAATACATTTTTAGACTCAAAATCAAGTTTTTGCACAAGAAATACCTCTTCATCTACAAATGGTTGACCCGTCGGAACTGGGTCTTCCTCTATTTCCTCCGGTATCGGCGACTCGGGGTCCTTCTTCTTCGCTTGCTTTCGGGTTTGCTGTCTAGAAGGAGACGCAGCCCCTCCTTCCGAACTTGACCGAGTTCTTTTCGATCCCCTGCTTGTATTCGCCATCTTAGGGTAAGAACTCGGTTTCCTCGTCGATTTCTCGCGAAGGTCGCGGTCGTCGGAACTGGTAAGAGCAGAGCTTCCGGCCGGCGAGTGCAGATCTTCAACTCAAGCGTCTCCTCTCTCTTTTTTGAAATGTAATACAGTAAATGTAGGGGAGTTCATTTAGAGTAATAATTGTCTTTCTTGAGAAAAGTGAGGGGAATGTGGGGGGGTGGTTTTCGTCAGAATAGGGTGTAGTGGGGGTAGTGGGTTTCTAAGGGTAAATGGGGTAGTTTAGGCAAAATATGGCTACTATTTGATTTTTTATACTTACTGGCCATGGTTTGAAATGTATAGTCAAGAATGGCTACTTTATTTTTCGCCCCTATTTATTATGGGCATAGAAAGTATACATCAAAGATTGAAACTGACATAAATATCACATTTTAATATAATGGATGATCTCCAAGAAAAAAAATGTTCACTGATAACGTGTTGGTGTCACGTGATCTATTTTAACTAGCATTCGTATAATTTTATATTGTATAACTTTTAGGGTATAGGGTGTGTTTGGTTTGCAGGATTAGAATAAATTTTTTTTTTTCCGAGATCGACTCGACATACCACGTCTGTTGGCGGAAGGGGTCGAACCTCGTATCCACCCACAATATTATACATTAAATGTTAACGGTGGATTCGAATCCAAAACATCCTATCGGGAGGTCTTTGATATCACCGCTTATTGTTATTATGCCACAATGCTCGAATCGGGACTAGACTAAAGTTATCTTATGGGTGATTCAAGCTCATCATATTCGTGTCCTATAAGTTTTTAATCTTGCATTCTAAGATAAAAATAGCATTGAATAATTTATTGTGAACCGATTCTGTATTACATAATCTTACAATCTAAGCATTGAATAAATTAGTCAATACGTGAGATTGTCATATCTATCGAGCGTACACAGAGTATTCCAATTACTTAGAAATGGAACTACAATTGTGTTTATAGTAAGTTTTTGGTGAATAGAAACTTGAATGAGGTGAATGATTGGCCTTCCATGTCACATTTCCAAGCTCGATAATTTTGCAGTACTGTACTACCTCCATCTCATCATAATAGTTTTGATTTGACCCGGTACAAGAACCAAGAAAGGAAATGATGTGATTGTAATTAATTATAAGCGGAGAGAATGTGGCTAAGCTTTTTTTACCCGATTTAAAAAGTTGACAAGTAAATGAAACGTACCAAAAAGGAAAAAGAGACAAGAATAATCAGATGGAGGTAGTAGTTGCAACAATATTCATTCTATAGTTTCATTTAGATAATTACTAATAAGGGGGTGTTTGGTTGGCGGGACAAATGGGGCATATCTCGGGATATTCTGGCTTATCACTTTTTGTCCCGCGTTTGGTTGCCGGGATGAAAGGTCCGGGACAAAAATTATTGGCCCGCGAAAAATCACTATTTTTTGGGTTTTTCTGACCCTAGCACCCCTGGGTTAGAAGTTATCCCGAATAAACAATAAACGAGGTGTGCTTACTTATCATATCCCGACTTATTTCTGGTTTCGAACCAAACAAACCCTAAGTGTTAAACCTTAACCGAATGGAGTAGGTAATGTTTCTACAACATTGCATTTGTCAAAGCTAAAACTACATCCAATCTTACTACCTTTATATCATGATATTTGCCTGAATTTGACCCGGTACAAGAATCTAAGAAAGAATATGATATATGATTATAATTAATTCTAATAAGAGAAAGTTAATTGTGATTAAGTATTTTTTTTACCCGATTCAGAAAGTTGATAAATATATAAGATGAACCGAAAGGAAAGTAAAACAAGTTCTACCTCTATATCAAATAAGTAGCACCATTAGGATATTGCACAATTATTAATCGGTATACCGCGGTATTGTAAAACTCATACCGTTACCGTACCGAAAATTTTCGGTACGGCATAATACCGTACCGAAAAATTCGGTATACCACTAATTACGGTATTTTCAATATTTTTCGATACGGTATGCTCGGTATACCATCATTTCGGTAGAATTTGTCATCCCTAGGATTAATTACAACCGCACATCTCACTTTTCTTGATTTGCGTGCATTCCTCGAAGGGGACTAATTTAGTGAGACGGAGGTAGTAGTTGTTTACTTTTTAAATCGGGTAAAAAATACTCCCTCTGTCCCGCTCCATTAGTCCATATTTCCTTTTTTGTTTGTCTCACTATTAGTCCACTTTCCAATACTACCTTTATTGGTTTCTGTGCCAAAAGCAAAACGGACTAATGGGGCGGGACGGAGGGAGTACTACCTTTATAGATTAGTCTTACTTTTATTTTTGGTCCATCTCACTTATAAGTCTTCTTTCTTAAAATGGCAAAAAAAAATGTGGCTACAATTAAATTTATCTCCTTATAATTAATTACAATCATATATCTTCTCACTTTTCTTGATTTACATGTCCGTCAAACTAAAACTATATTAATGAGATAAAAATAATATTTAGTTATAATTAACTATCTCTTCCCAGTATTAATTGCATGATGTATCATTTACTTTTTTTATCATGTCGGATCAAATGAAAATATAATTTGTGTGATGTAAGTAGTACTATCCCGATTGCGGGAATATAATGAATTCGTGAAAACACATTTCCCAAAATATTACTTTTCCCAATCATAAGTCCATAAAAGTGGAAAAAGACGAAATATGTTCTTCATTCCTGGAAGCTTTCTAGTTGTCCACCTATCCATCCCTATGGACCCTATCCCTTTGACTAAATTTAATACTTATAACTCATTTCCATTTTGTATCATTTCACCCTATTTGTCCCGGGCACTTAGCCTAGTGGACATCAAGGTGGTCAGTGGAGCTTTAAGCTTCCAGTGGTGAGGGTTCGAATCTCTTTGGGTTCGAATTCCATTGAAATATTTTAGGTATAATTATAGAGTAGAATAGAATTTGCCGTTCAAAAAAAAAAAAAAAACATTTCACCCTATTTGGCCCCTTTTTTAAAATATAAAAGAATTGTTGATTATAATCAATTCATTTTTCTTTCGATTAATTACAATCGCATATATCACTTTATTAATTTTCATGACATAACAAAATAAGCACAATTTGTGCCATAACAAAATACTATCTTCATCCCAAATTAATAGTCTCATTTGCCTTTTGGACATCTCAAACTAATAGTCTCATTTTCATAAAAGGAAATAAATTAGTGTCAAAACAAACCATCAACTCAACAATAATACACAATTAACATAAACTCAACTCATTTTCTAACTAGTTGTGGGTCTCATTTCAAATTTAATCTTAATTAATTAGTTGTGGGTTCTATTTCTTTGACTATTGTGCCAAAAAAATGAAATAATTAGTTTGGGATGAAGGTAATAACCAGCAAAGGATAGAGGTGGTATAAAAATAAATATAAAAAAACAAAAAAAAAAGTACAAATGTCCCTCTCTCCTCCGGCCCGCCTACTGCCACGAGTGCCCGCCGCTAACTGCTACGGTGGGCCCCGGAAGGTCCCTCGACTCGGTCGAATTCTCAGTTCCACCCCCTAACCTTTTTTCAACCTAACTCTTTCACCTTCAACTTCAACTTCAACTAACCTCTTCTTCTCCACTCTAAAACAATTTCACACCCAAATTTCTTCATTCCCTCCACCCTTCCTCCACCGCTCTGATGATGGACGTTGACCCCAAGTTCGGGAATCCCGCGTACGGCTCGGGCCGGGCCGAGCTGGACCAGATTTCCGACGCCCCGACCCGGGTGGCGAACCACCGCCGTGCCCAGTCGGAGACCTTCTTCCGCTTCCCCGACCTCGACGACATCCTCGTCGACGGCGTACTCGCAGACCTCAACCTCGAGCTCCCGCCGCCGCCGCAGCAGAAGAGGAGCGATGGGGACAGGCAGCTGGCCCACCTGCGGAGCCTGTCGGTGGACGCCGACTTCTTCGAGGGGCTCGTGCTGGACGGGCCGCCGGCTGCGGAGGCGGGGACGCGGCCGAGGCACAGGCACAGCAACTCCATGGACGGGTACTCCAGTAGTACGACGTCGTGCGAGGTCGATTCTAACGTGAAGAAGGCTATGGCTGCCGACAGGCTGAAGGAGCTCGCGTTGATCGACCCCAAGAGGGCGAAAAGGTTTGAATTTCTTTTCATGATGCGTTGACTTAATTTGGGGGCGATCGATTGGCCGCGTTAGGGTTTTGCTTTTGCGTGATTTCTTCGTCGGTTATCCCTTTTTCCCTAATTTAGTCACGCCTGTGTTTGTGAACAACAAGAAGAAGAAGATAGGCTTGTGGGTTTGTGTGAATTAATGAAATTAAAAATTCTACAATTTTCTTGATGGAGAAATGTTGTATGGGTGTGGAGAATTGCAGGATTCTGGCGAATAGACAATCTGCAGCAAGATCTAAAGAGAGAAAAACGCGATATACAGGTGAGCTTGAGAGGAAAGTTCAAACTCTTCAAAGTGAGGCAACCACTCTCTCTGCTCAGATCACATTGTTGCAGGTATATATAAATGTGGATACTTGTATGGTTTAACTGTTAATGCTACCGTTTGTCGCTTTGTTCATTATGTTAAAAAAGCATCTTTTCAAGAAGTTTTCACTTTGGCAATTGTGTCAAAATCTTATTCAAGTCTTACATATGCTCGTTGTTATCTCTACTCGTGTTGATATGAGGATATGCTTGAATACTTCAGATGGAACCTTCAATCACTTTCCGCGTAATCTGCTTTTTTAAGAACTATGTAGTTATACCCGAGCCTTGTCGTGTTTGTAGTACCTTCACCATGAATAAATTCATCCTGCAGAGAGACACTAGTGCGTTGACAGCTGAGAACAAGGAACTCAAGCTGAAGTTGCAGGCTATGGAACAGCAAGCTCACCTTAGAGATGGTACGTCTCGCTTTGAACATTTTGCAGGCAGAGTAATCTCATGTTCCTATGGTAGAAAACCTTGGGAGGTGTTTACTTAGAGTGATTGATTGATAAGACAATTCATAAGATCGAATATGTGGTGTGAATTAACCTATGATCTTTGGCTGCAGCACTGAACGAAGCATTGAGGAACGAACTGCAGTGGCTCAAGATTACAGCCGGCCAGATTCATGGTGCGAATGGAAGTAACAGAGGCTCGTCTAATCCGTTTACATCTCAGACTCCGACTCAAAATTATTTTGGTAATCAGCAGGGGCAGCAACAGCAGCAGCAGCAGCAGCAGCAGAATTCGAGTTCTAACAATGTGAGACGCAGCCCGTAACTGCAAATCTAACAGGATGAAGGCATCGCCATTTGTAAAACGAGGAGTACTGAATTCTCCAGTTGTATATAAAAATGTACGCAAATTAGATGTATCGATCTATAGCTGGTAGAAAATGATATACATTTATATGTATGTAAATTATATAAAGATGCAGGCTGCCTTTTACTCCTCGAGTTATTCGTTTATACTGTAGTCTATCATGATTTGGAAATGGATTATAACCTTCACATGCTAATATGCTATCGCATGCTTTCTTCCTTTCTGTTTCTTTTTTTGGCTTTTAATTTTTATTTTCTAATTTTATTTTTTATATCGTTTCTTCTTTGGTTATGAGGGGAGCCGAAGGCCTCGGAACGAGCCGAAGAATCAAAATTGTTGCTACTACGATAATCTTTATATTAATAATCGAAGCGAAAGCGGAGTCGTAAAATCGGAGCCCAAAAAACTGAAAAATAAAAAATAAAAGGTCAAAAAAAAATTT
>JAOWBJ010154831.1:0-12093 GCA_028566335.1 Monarda citriodora | reverse complement strand
TGTTTGTCATATTTACTCAGTCAGAACTTCTAATTTTGCTTCACCATTGGTGATTCTGTGAGCCATCTAAAATTACTATTACTATTACTATTATCCAGTGTAAAAACTGTCTTCTTTTCTCTAATGCAATGCAAATATGCATCTTTATCTAGTGATCATGTTTTTCTCACAGATGGAATTTTTGGTTATTTTTCTATGTATATTTATCATATTTTTTAAATGCTCTGGATAATTTATACTCTAAAAAAACAGCTTTCAAGAAACAGGAAAAAATATTCTCATTATGTACTTGCTAAATTAATTTGCTATTACTGTAAAAATTAATGGACATCATAAAGAAAAATGATAGAATTATCACATCAAATTCAAGATATTAGTACTTGGTAGTAATATCAACTCATAATGCAATTTCCCATTTTTATTTTCGAGATAATTCTACATTCTCTCTCTGTGTGGGTTTTAAGTCTTTTAGGGCAGCGCTCAAAGTCGGTTGAAAATCCGAAGAAGATTTTCCTTTCTCTTCTACATTTCTAGGGTACAGAGCTTCATGGATTCAGCATAAAGATGGACATGGATTCTGATGTTTTTGTCGCCAATACATTGATTGATATGTACGGAAAATGGAGACGTTTTGCTGAGGCTTCGTATGTATTCAATATGATGGAACATTGTTTCTTGGAATACTATGATTGGAAACTTCAGCGTTTGCGCATGAATCTATTCGGTCTAGTCTCTCATAGAATTTTAAATGATCGAAAATATATTTTTGTTGATGATTTTTCACGCTACACTTGGTTGTTTTCTTATACAGTAAAAAGGAGACCTAGATTTTATTGCCAAAGCTGCTCAAAGTTATCAGTGGAGCAAAGCCACATTTTCATCACCATCCGCTCTGACAAAGGCACATAATTCTTCAACAAAATTGTAGATGATTATTGCACAGAGCATGGTGTGAAGCTGCAATCATCGGCCGTTAGGACGCCACAATAGAATGGCGTGGCAGAGCGTCGCAACCGCACTATCAAAGAAGCTGCAAGAACAATGCTTGCGGACGCGGAACTGTCAAAGTATTTTTGGGCTGAAGAGACCCACACTGCATGTTATGTAAAGAATCGCACAATCATTATTACCCGACATCAAAAGACACCATACGAGATATGGACAAGGAGAATTCCTAACATTGCTTATTTTCATACCTTTGGTTGTCGGTGTTTCATCCATAATAATTGAAAGACTCAGTTGAGAGCGTTTGATAGCAAAGCTGATCAAGGAGTGTTCTTAGGATACTAGCAAAGCATGCCGTGTTTATAAAAGTCAGACCCTTATGGTGGAAGAAACGCCTCTTGTTGTGTTTGACGAATCTATTTTTAAGCATGTGCAGGAAGCATGTTCAAGCGGGTCAAACGCTTTATTGCCAATCACAGAGGATCTACCAACAAATCGCTTGGAGAAAAGCGAAGCAAATCGCTTTGATCCGAGTCAAACGAAGTATGAAGGTCCAGTGACTTGCTCGATCAAGAATGGAGTGATCGTTCCCACTGTCATTTTAGAAGATGTTGAGGATTTGGAGCACGATCCAAGCCAACTGACTAAGGACAATGTTCTGCCATCCTTACCAGTCGATCCTTCTATCTCACGCGATTTGAACGGTGAGAGAGCTTCATCTTCGTCAACAAGTGTGAAGACATTAGGGACCCAAACCAATGTAGTCAAAGCGATGTTAATGTCGCTGAACTCGAGAAACGAAAGCTCTAACTCATAAATCATGATCCATTGCAGATACTTGGGGACCCAAACCAAGGTGTGCGAACCGTGGAACCCTTTATCATGGACAAAATTGTATGTTTAGCTGCTTTCTCTCTTCTACGGAGCCATTTTCAATCGAGGAAGCGCTCTGGCGAAGATGGACCAGTTGGGTTATCCTAACTTTCGATTTCAGTACAGTGGTAGATGATAGTTAGATTTTACTTTTCATGTTATGTTTTGATTTGGATCACTTTTGGGCCTCCTTTTGTTCTTCCTTGGTATGATCGAAGGCTTGAGTTGCGCCTTGCGCTCCCCCTCCATTTTTTGAGCTTTTGCTGCTTCGACTCTCTGTGGGTTCGATCAGAAGCTTTGGTTCCAGTTGGATGTGCCTATGGCACATCTGGCCTAGGTAGCAAGGTGAGTTGGGTCCCTTTTTGTGTAGATAGTTCGACACGACCCGTCTTGTGGGCTCGGTCGTTGGTTCCTCGTCTTGTTCATTTGGGACCAAGTCACTTTTGGGCTTGGTCCATATACAAGACTACATATTTTTTGAGATGATATAGACGGGTTGGGGGTCTGCCTAACCCCCACGCCCAAAAGGGCGTTTCTTCTTAAAAAAAAAAAAATATATCTCCATGAATCTCTGTCTTCACTCTCCATCTTCATTGTCACTACAGTCTTCTTCTTGTATTTTTTTTTTCCCGTAAGGCAAGCCTCAGTTCTCCAAGGTGAGTTTAGCATCAAAGATAATCTCATTTGTCAAATTACCCATTTGACAAATAATAATTAATCCTCTGCCCACCGGAAATTTTTCAAATAAATAGAAAATAAAATAAAATTATGAACACAATGGAAGTGATCAGAACCCCTCGGGATTCACTTCTTCCTACATTGAAACTTTATATACTACGCTTTTTTCACACTCTTCACAGATCTGTCGTGAGCACAAACCCTAATTTTATTTTCGTGCGCAAGAGGCTCGCGAAACCCCTGAGGAACACACCATCTCATATCGGTGCAAAAATCATTTTTTTACGCCGATTCTTTACCATCAGTCACCGATCTTGTAGTATCGAAGATCTGGCGATCGTTGACCGCCGCGGAGGCTCCTCGAGCCCACAGATCCAGTGACTGAGATAAGTTTTTCGGTGATTTTCATTTTTTCTTCTTTAAAATCATTTTTAAATACGATGTGCTAACATTTTCTTGTTCATGCAGTGCATCGATGAAGAGGATATAACTTGTAGAGAATGGATCTGCCTATTCAAACAAAGATCTGGAAGATAGATTTATACGCTGATTCCAGATCTATATATGTAAGTTTTTAAGCTGTCCAACTACGATGTGTTAAGCATGGTGCTATGACCAAGAATTGGGATAAGGCTAATAGATGTTTCAGTGGGAATTTCTTTTTTTAGGTAGGAGTCCGTGTAAGCCTTTACTTTAAGGCTGTGTAAGCTAGTCCTAATCAACTTCCTTGCATAAGAAAGTGCTTTTTAATCTTTTCTCTTTATCGATCCAGTGGGAACTCTATGGGTTGGATTCCTTATGCCTTTTTGGATGTTCTAAATGAAATGGCTGGTAAGATTGTATATAGAGGAAAAAGAAAGAGTTCCGACCAATCTTTTGCCTTATTTCGAAATATCGTAAGAGAATAAATCGTGAAAGGTTGCATTTCATATAGCTGATAAACGATGAAACTGAATTTGCCTTCTGAGATGCCGATTTGAATGGGAGTTTTTTCATTTCATATATCGACGAAAGTTGCAAACCAGCTTTTCATTCCTAGATGCCGATTTGAATGTGACTTTTTTGCGTTTCATATAACTGTGAAATGATCAAACTGAATTTCCCTTCCTAGACTTCGATTCAATTTCGAAAAGTTGCATTTCATATAACTGTGAAAGTTGCTAAAAGCGGTAAAACAGTTCTTTTCTATTATATTAGGCCATCTTTTTGATATATACATAAGGCATTCTCCTGGCGTGTTGCGTAAAAAGAGAAATTTGACTGACATTGCATTTATTACACCCTAAGCTCTTACCTATGTAGAACATGCATACTTATTGGTTGGTTTGGTCTGACACACACGTTAAAGCGGTTTGCTAAAACTTCCACTTTAAAGGTCGTTCCGAGTTTCGAGCGAATTTTCTTTCTCAAGCGGACTTCTCCTTTGAGCGGACTTCCTCAAAGTCGCTCCAAGAAGTGCTAACTTCCCTCTCCCAGACTCACTTCAAAACCGCTCTAACACTCCTTCTACTCAAACTCACTCGAGACTCTGCTCGCACAAAATCGCTAGCGCTTTTGGGTCAAGCAAACTTTAAAACCTCTTCAAATACTTCTTTCTCACAATCGCTATAAACTTAGCTCGAACGAACTTTCACATATTCCTCTCCGGACTTGAGGCGAACTCCGAACTAGCTCCGAGCTGATTGGAGTGAACTCGCTAGGCTAAAAACTCTTACAACAGATAACCCTTAGTGATAATGTTCAAGTGACAAGCAAAGTCACTAGCAATTAAATCAAAATATGCATAATTATATTTCAATACAAACGCAAGTAGCCACCTCAAAGTCTCTTGCGCGCATTTCGCTATTACACTAAACATAGCTCACATTAAAATCTCTTACTCGCTCATGAGCATACTCTCACCTTCAAGCACATTAAGTGCTTCACAAAAAAACCTTATCTTCTTAAATTAAACATAGTGAAACCTAGCCATCTTATTCAAAAGAGCTCGAAATTTCATTATAAGCGACTTTTAAAACTTGGGCTGTTACAGATTCATACTTAAAAAGTGAGATCTATGAGCTGAGTAAGAGTTTTGAGGCCCATGAGAAACTGTACTACAAGCTCCTTATCTAAATGATCTCTCAACTTTCCTGAGCTATTACAGTTACAAGTTGCACAAGTACACCCGCATTTTGGTTGAAACTCCAGAAATTCATCCTAAATTAACGAAGATCAGTGTAAAACATATTAATACCATTAGAATCATGTTTCAAATTATTTAGTTGTTGCCTTAGTTCATAAATTCTAGCTATATTCCCTTGCGAGAATCTTTCTTTTAGATGTGACAAAATTTTAGAAGCAGTGTCTAGATACATTAAGCTAGATTTGATTTTGGGTATAGTAGAATTTCATAACCATGACACAACCATCTCATTACATCTATCCCAGACAGCAAAGTTAGGATTTGTTTCACCAGTAAGTTTCTTCACAGAACCAGTAATAAAATCGAGTTTGTTTTTAGCTAAAAGTGTAATATTCTCTAATCGACATAGTTTGAACCATTGAAGAGTTCAGTTGTAACGACCCCGAACTCGCTAAGGGTAGCCGAGTTCGGAGTGCGCTACAATTTAGATAAATAAAGGCGCGAGAAGCGAAGTGTTTGTTAGGACGAAGTGAAATAATTAATTGAGGGCTTCGAACTGACTCTTTGATATTAAGTGTTGGGAACTTTTCAATATAAAATGAAGTCTAGTGCGTTCAATAAAATAACTGTTTGATCTCGACAGAGTTTAATAGCAGCGGAGTGGTGTTAATTCATAAATATTACAACTTGGGTTACCGAGTACACAAAATTACAAAAGGAAGACGAACTGTACTACTGCGAACTCGGATGCATGTATGGACACATGCACCACCAAGCTCTTCTTCAGCACTCCGAACACAAGCAAAAGCCACTCCGTCACCGACCTCGAACCATTCCTGCTCAACCTGCACACAGGGAAAACATATACAGGGCTGAGTACTTTGAAGCACTCAGTGGACACATGCCCAAAAATTTTATACCAAGCCATAAATTAGAGGAACATAGGGGTTAGGGAAAGAACCTATGCCCTTAAAACATTTTATAAAAGTGACTGCAATCTTTTCTCTTTAGTAATCCTCCATACCTGCCCTTAAGTAACATGATCTAAGGAGGCTGGCCGACCTCAACCTAGAACCTTGATCGCTCACCTTGCGGTGAAGCGAACCTAAGGGCACGAAGCTGACAGGTAGGTATCATACAAAAAAATCTTTAATGGCATGGTAACTTTTAAAGTATCAACATAATAATCTATAAAACAGTTCGCCTCGGTGACTGGTCACACAAGGGTTTTAGTTCGAAAGCCCACCTTAAATTCATTTCACACTTCGGCTAGCAACCGCCGAACTGAATCACAGCTCTTCCTTCGAACAACCTTAGAAAAATAATAACATTCAACACATAAGATTCACATAATAGGGCCGAACTCACACTCGAGTCCTATAACAGCTCTCAATGGCTTCGAGGCTGAGTTGTTCCTTTTCTCCCAAGCATAGACAAAATACCAACATATCAAATGAAATGGTTTGGAGACTTTACCTCAAGACTTTGAACAAGTTCCTAACTTTGGTTCCCTCCTTCCTCTCGATTCATTTCTCTCTTTCTCTCTAGAATTTGAATGAAGTTTGATAAGTGGCAGTAATGAAATGAAATACTTAAGGGTGGGGGTGTAGTGGCACTCTCAGACCAAGGAAATGGTAATTTAAATTAAAGTATAACGATTCTATTGGGTATGGTTGATCTGCAAAAGGACGCATGGTACAGGTCGGTATGGGCGGTGGAGTGTTGCAAAATAGTAAAGTTGACTGACATTGCATTAATTACACCCTAGGCTCTTACCTAGTGTAGGACAAATGCATTAATTTTTTGGCTTGATTTGACACACACTCATCCGCTAAGTGACCTTCACTCTTGGATTAAGGCCGCTCTAAGGCTTCGAGCGAATTCCTTCCTCGAGCGGACTTTCTCAAAGTCGCTCAAAGAAATGCTCGCTTCACCCTCTCACAACTGCTCTAACGCTCTTCCTCTCAAATTCGCTCGAAAAGTTCGCATGAAAGCTCGCTTGAAAAGTTCGCTCGAAGGTTAAGCGGACTTAAAAATGCTTAAAACACTACTGCCTCAAATTGGTGGCAGGTTCAGTCAGAACCGCTAAAGCGACTTCTCACTCAGCTCGAGCGATCTTACGCGCTTTCCGCCCCGAACTGATTGGAGCGGACTCGCTAAGCTTGAAGTCGCTACAACATACAACCTTAAGCGATAACTCACAAGCGACAAGCGGAAGTCGCTTCAACATATCATCAAACATAATTTAAATACAAACGCAAGTAGCCACTAGCTAAGGCTTTAATCATAGCTCATACTAAAATAACATTATCTTTCTCAAATTTAAACATAGCGAAACCTGATCATTTCATTCAAGGAATTCAATATTTTATTAATAGCGACTTTAAAAACTTTGGCCGTTACAAGTTCTTCCAACTCCATTGTGCCATTCTATAGGGTGCTTTGGACACTGGGGCCGATCCGGGCTATAAATCAATCACAAACTCTACTTCTCTGTCCGGAGGTAGTCCAGGCAACATTTCGAAAAAACATCTGGGAACTCACGCACCACTTCTACTTCTTCCATATTTCTACGACCTTCTCCCTTCTCTTCGTCGTTCAGGTAAACGAGGTAAGTCGAACTGCCTCTCCTTATCAGGTTCGACGCTTGAATGGCAAAGATGATCGACTTGTGGCCTCCCATCGAAATTCCATGAAACACTGTCGCCTCTTCGCCGAGGAATCGAAACGAAATGCGCCTCTCTTTACACTGAATGGTGGCGAAAATCACTGCTAGCCAATCCATACCCAAAATAACGTCTACATCCGCTATAAGCATGACACTGAGAGTCCGAGCTATGAGCTTAAGAGAGCATATGGTTAATTCGAGGTTGGAGCACTGACGCCCTAGAACAAGTCTTCCTCTTACCGGTGATACAACATTTAGTGGAGCTCTTAAAGGTTCGGTTGGCAAGTCTAAGTTATCTACACAGGCTTCAACAACAAAGGAATGCGAGGCTCCGGTATCGAATAGAATTAAGACAGGCACGCCATTTAAAGTTCTCATACCTGCCAAAGTGCCCTGGTCCTTGGCGGGCTGCTGCCTTGACGAGCTCGCCTTAGCATCGAGTTGTTGCTATCATTGGAATTGGTGGAACTGTTGGTTCTGAGGCGGAAGAGGAGCGAATGGTCCAGGCTGAGCTTGAATAGCGCGGAGTTGCTGAGGTGGAGGGGGCTGGGCTGTCCTCGGGTTCGGACTTAGGCGGGGTTGACGAACTGGCAGTGACTGGCAAAATGTCCGGGCTTTCCACACGCATAGCAAACATTGCTGCCCGCTAGGCATGCTCCTTCATGATAACGCCTGCGCCTCGGGCAACGGGTATGAGTTCAGAGAGGTTGGCTCGGTAAGGTGGATTGATCGACCTCGGAAGAACTAGTGGGCGTTGCTGGCCCTACCACGGTGTCTTTCGGTAGTTGTTTCCACTATCTACCCACTTCTTCTTCTCTCCCTGCGTCGGCATAGGGCTGTAGAAATCACGGGTTACTCGGTCGGCATTGCGGCCTCAACATCCAAAGCTCGGCTCAATGACTCTGTATAGGTCAGTCCTCCATGACTAGCTAGAGGCATCTTGATCTCGGGTTTCAGTCCGGCACAAAACTTTTCGGCCATCTTCTCGTCCATGTCCACCTGATTCGGCGCAAACCCCGACAGCTCGTAGAACTTGCGATCATACTCTATAACCGACATCTCTCCTTGCTTTATGTTGTAGAATTCTGCTTCCTTCTGCTTCCAATAACTCTTCAGCACATACTTATCATACACTCCTTCCTTGAATTGCTCCCACGTATAGTTCGCCCACTGCTCGGGAGTCATTATTTTCCTCTGGGACTCCCACCAAAAGTCACCGGATCCGGTCATTTGGAAAGCTACACATGCCAAGCGTTCCTGATCATTGCACCTCAGGAAATCGAAAATCCTCTCAAGAGCTCGAATCCATAGTACGGCATTGGTTGGATCTCCCATCCCATCAAAAGTCGGGGGATTCTGGCGAAGAAATAGTTCCTCAATTCTCCGATCGGGAGGAGGCGGCGGATTAGTTCCATCATTTCGAGCTGCCTGTTCCCCTCCGGAAATCTCTCCCCTCTGCACTCTACGTCTTGGCGGCATCCTATAAATTTAATACCCATAAAGACATTTGCAGAACACACATCAAGAACACGAGGACCTCGGCCACTCCGAACAATTATCGCATGCTTGGATAAAGCGGTAAATGACGACGTCATGCTCACGCGACTACATGCTTTCGGAAGGAAAAGGCAAAGCAAACACTTCGCCTTCTAAAACTAGTTCGCTCTGCTATGTTTCGCAGACCATAGCAGCCTTAAACTATTAGCCCGCTCAAGGAAAAAATAGTTCGTACCTCTCTAAGTGATCTTATAAGCAACTCCCTAGTAGTTCGGCTATGTTCTCAAGCAAAATCCTATGTTCAATCACTTACCATGCAACAATCAGAATCCTCTTAGTCAAATAACAAGCACTAAGGCTTAGGCATGCAAAGTCCGCATACCTTAATATAACACTCAAGCAATTAAACAAGCAAGCATCAAGAAAATGTACCTCAGCTTGGTTGAGCAGGTTGGGTCGTGGTGATGGGCTTTTGCTGAAGAACCCTAACTCAGTCTAGTGGAGTCTAGTGGAACAAGGCTAGACTCGGAGAAGAAGAAGACACTTGGGTTTCAGAGCGAACCAGGGCTCTGATACCACCACTGTAACGACCCCGAACTCGCTAAGGGTAGCCGAGCTCGGAGTGTGCTACAATTTAGATAAATAAAGGCGCAATAAGCGAAGTGTTTGTGAGGACGAAGTGAAATAATTAATTGAGGACTCCGAACTGACTCTTTGATATTAATTGTTGGGAACTTTTCAATATAAAAGGAAGTCTAGTGAGTTCAATAAAATAACTGTTTGATCTCAACAGAGTTAGCCCGAGTTTTAAAACCGCTATCAATAAAATGCCGAGTTCTTTTTAAGAAAATGACCAGGTTTCACTATGTTGAGAGATAAGGTTATTCGTGAAGAACTTGAGGTGCTTGGAAGTGATATTAAGTTCACAAGCGAATTCTTAATGAAAGCTATGTTTTAATGCTAGTTGGTCACTACTTGCGTTTGCATTTAAAATATGATTATGTTTGCTTTAATGTGCTAAAGCGACCTCGGCTTGTCGCTTGAGACTTATCGCTACGGGTTGTATGTTGTAAGGGTTTTAAGCCTAGAGAGTCCGCTTCAGATTGTTCGGATCTAATTCGAAAATCACTTCAAGTTCGGACCGGAGAAGTTCGCTTGAGCTGAGCTGCAGCGAAGCGTGTAAATTCGCTCGAGCTGAGCGAGAAGTCACTTCAAGCCAATCCGCTCGAACTAAGATCGTTAGCGATCTTAGGTGAGCAAGAGTGTAGAGCGAGTTTAACAAGAGAGAGAATCTTAGAGCGGGTTTTGAGAGAGAGGTTTCATCCGCTCGAGCATTTCCGCTCGAAGAGTTCGATCAAGGAGCGAAAGTCGGCAAGCTATCTTGCAAAGTGTGCCGAGTGCATTAATTACGTGTCAGTCAACTTTACTTTTTCTGCAACACGCCACCACCCTATTGACCAGTACCGTGCGTCCTTTTCTACAAAAGTCATACCTGAATTTCTTTACTTTAAAAATTATCTTTATTAATTCTGGAAAAGGTACACCACACCTCTATAAATACCTTAAGAAGATTTCGGACTTAGGCCGGTATCCCTATTCTTCCAACTCTTCTTTCTCGTCTCTGCCTCTATCACACTTACTCTCAATCTCTCTTAATTCTGAAGTTCGAAAAAGGCAGCAAGAAATGCAAGTTCTAAAGGGTGGGGTTATTTATAGGAGTGTGTGGTGGTTTTTGGGTCTCTTTTTCAGACCTAATGATTGTATTTTCTCAAAGAAATGTGATTCTATTGGGGGTGGCAAGTCCCGAGAAAAGGAACGCACGGGATTGGGCAGTTTGGGGCGGTGGCTTGCTGCGGGTAAGGGAGAAGATTGGGGAAATCACGACAAAGACTCTCATTGGTCGACACTAAATATTTTATTTTAGGCTCTCACTCAGTGGCATGCACGCATGCGGATTGGTCAGGCACTCTTCTGTCTTGGCACGCTTAGGATAAAAAATCGCTACACTCTCACTCTTCTTGACTAAGGATCGTTCCTCGGTCTCACAGGTCTATGCCGAAGTTCGAGCGGACTCTCTCTCTCTCTCTCTCTCTCTCTCTCTCTTAAAACAGCTCTTAGATATACAAACTCCTCTCTCTCTCTCCCTCTCTCTCTCTAAACCTCTTCAAAATCCTACTTACTGGAAATCGCTCTAAAACTCTTCTTACTCAAATCCGCTTTGAAACACCGCTCTCACAAGAGCGCTTTGACACTTAGGTCATGCAAACTTTGGACAAGCTCCGAACTGGGCTAGAGCGAATTAATTGGGCTCAAAACGCTTACAACAAATAACTTTCAAGTGACAAGCGAACCCGGTCTGAATGACCTATGTTTAATAATCTCATTCGATTAACTAGACAATCTGCCCTCGTTAATTGAGCCATTTAAACCTTAAATTAATCTAGTTAACCAACCACGATTAATTTATACATAATATTCAAATGCTTTCAGATCTTCATACTCAACAGGTAGCAGCACAAGATTGATAAATTTAATCTACTACATAAATTTTTAACCTTAGAATAGAAATCTAGCAATTCATGGAAAATTTGAAAAAAATACAATGCATTAAGGAATTCATAAAGAAATTAAAATAGATAAAGCAATAGAATCCTTACAAACCCTTGAAAATCATTCGTTAATCCTTGCTTGAAAGCTAGAAATCCAAAAGAGGAAAGAGACCGCTCGTAGGTTTTCACCCGGCCGAGCGATTTAACAAGTCGCTTATGAACAATAAGGAGAGCTCTTTGAAAATAGTTCCATTCGCTTATTAAATGAAAACATCAGTATTGCATCTTATAATAAGTGAAACTGAAACGGTTGAATAAGTACAACAAAAATGATTAAGTCGCTTGACAAAACGATAGCGGATTCAATAGCTTGAGCGATCTCATTACTCATAAAGTTTCAAATGAAAACATGATCTAAAAGTCGAAAACGATGGCTAATTCTACAGTGAGCACTTGCTGATTACAAGAGCTCAGCAAACAGGGAGCGGCCCAGCAGTTGTTCTGCTTTACAAAAATGCATGTCTAAGAGCTATGCAGATAAAACAACAAAAGGGGATCTGGCAACAAATATGAAGATGAAAAGGCTCTAAGATCATATCCTTATGTGCGAAATAGACATATACAAGTATGATGACTTGTACCACCACATGTCTTTTCAAGAAACCGCTCCAGCAAAACCCACTCGCCACCGCTTCCATCTCGACCATGACCTGCTCAACCTGCACACAGGGAAAACGCGTACAGGGCTGAGTACTTTG
>JAOWBJ010154830.1:0-17601 GCA_028566335.1 Monarda citriodora | reverse complement strand
AGGCCTTGATCAAGACGGGGGCCTTGAAAAAGTACCAAGATCGGCGACAGGCCAAAGGCAAGTGGAAGCAGGGGAAGCCAAGTTGCACTCCCCTTGCCGAGAAGAAAACCAAGAGAGATCCCGAGGAGGACGAAGATCCTCAATATGACGGGGTCATAACCACCATCACAGCACTGCCAGCGGGGAAGAAGAAGTCCTCGCTAAAAGTTGAGTGTCGAGGTTCCACCTAGGAAGAACCTACAGGGAAGCGCCTTAAGAAAGAAGAGGCGATCACCTTCTCCGAAGAGGACCTGGTGCCTTCCATCACGCCGCACCAGGATGCAATTGTCATCTAGGCCGGGGTGGCAAATAAGCTCGTCCACCGAGTCTTCGTGGACGCTGGTGCATCTGTTAGCATCCTCTTCAAGGATTGCTTTGACAAGCTCAGCATTGATGCAGCTCGCCTGTCACCAGCGCCACTCCCGCTGAAGAGCTTCGTTCAGGAGTGCACGAGTCAGGAAGGCATGGTGAGTCTCCCGGTCACAGTAGGGAAGGCCCCGACAATCTCTACCGCATGGGTCCAATTTTTTATAGTCAAGGCCCACTCTCCCTATAATATTATCCTCGGGAGAGACTGGTTAAATGCGGTCCGAGCTGTCTGATCCACCTATCACCTCACAATCAAGATCCCCACTAAGGGGGGATTGCGTCCATCCGGGGTTACCAGAAGAGGGATTGCATCCATCCGGGGTTACCAGAAGAGGGCCAAGGAGTGCATGCAGATTGCTCTCTGAGGTGAAGAGCCATCAGCTCAACACCAGCAAGCATAGCAATTACAGCAACCTAAAGAGTTGGACGTGCCGCCTCCTTTGCTGAACTCAATGGAGGTCCCGTTATGCGAGGATGACCCAAGTAAAATTATCAAGGTCGGATTCGCAGTAGCGTCAAACCTTCGAGATCAGGTCATCCAACTCCTTAGGTCGTATAAGGACGTGTTCGCATGGTCACTCCTCGATATGACCGGGGTATCGCCGTGCATCATAACATATCGGCTCAACATCGACCCATCGGTCAAACCAGTGAAGCAGAAGCAGCGGCTATTCGCTGCCAAGATGAACGAGAGGTTCGACAATTGCTGGAAGCCCAGATATTGTTTGAGGTCAAGTACCCGACCCGGATAGCTAATCCAGTGATGGTCAAGAAAGAAGGAGGGGGCTGGCAGATGCGTATAGACTACACGGACCTCAACAAACACTACCCCAAGGACTGCTACCACCTCCTGAACATTGATAATAAGGTGGAAGCTCTTGTAGGATTTGAATTTTTTTGTCTTCTAGATTTGTATAAGGGATACCACCAAGTACTTATGAATGAAGAGGATGCGCCTAAAACCGCATTTATTACCGATTTCGGTATTTTTGCTTACAAGAAGATGCCCTTTGGATTAAAAAATGTCGGAGCAACTTACCAAAGAAAGCTGGACAAGCTATTTGAGCGACACATCAGCGACAATGTAGAGGTGTACGAGGATGACATCATTGTTAAAAGCAAAACACCGGCAACATGCATCGCCGATCTCCAAACGACCCTAGAAGTACTCCGGCAGGCGAACTTGAAGTTAAATCCTAAGAAGTGCACTTTCCTAGAAAACTCGGGGAAATTTCTAGGTTGCCTAGTGTCCAAAGAAGGCCTCAAGGCTAGCCCATCCAAGGTTCGAGCAGTACATGATATGGCCATGCCAAGGTCGGTCCATGACGTACAAAAGCTGATTGGGTGCTTGGCGGCACTTAGCAGATTCCTCTCATAAGCCGCGGAGAAACAACTGCCTTTCTTCAAAGTGCTCAAGAAGGCTCCCAAGTTCGAATGGGTAGAAGAACAAAGGAAGGCATTCGATGAGCTCAAGAAGTATTTGGTCGAGCTTCCAATATTAGCAGCACCAGTACCGGGGGAGACACTCTCCCTGTACCTTGCTGCGTCCGAGGAGCTAATCAGTGTAGGGTTAGTACAAGAAGAGGGGCGTCAACAACAACCGGTCTACTTCATTAGCCGAGCTCTCAAAGGACCCGAGATGAGGTACCAACCTTTAGAGAAGGCTTCACTAGCCTTGGTCAATGCTTCAAGGAGGTTGCGCCCATACTTCCATGCCCATACCATACAGGTCCTCACCGACCTCCCCCGCCGTCTAGTTCTAACCAAACCTGAGGCGTCCGGGAGGATAGCGAAGTGGGCCATTGAGCTCGGCGAGTATTCCCTGAAATTCAACCCCCGAAAGTCCATCAAAGGCCAGGCGCTTGCAGATTTCTCAGTCGAACCTCGGCTAAGAGAAGAGATGCCACCCCGCCTCCTGAAGTTGGAACCGAAGTATCCAATAAAGAGCTCACCGACTATTGGCTTGGGTACGTGGATGGAGCTTCAGCAAAATCAGGAAGTGGGGCTGGTATTCTACTTGTCGCCCCTGACGGGCACGAGGTATCCCAGTCACTTCGCTTTACTTTTCCTGCAACAAATAATGAAGCGGAGTATGAAGCCCTGATCTCCGGACTTCGCCTCACGCATAATCTCCAAGTCCAGAATATAAAGGTTCACAGTGACTCCCAAGTGATTGTGGGACATATGCTGGGCACAAGCGATGCAAAGAGCGAACGGATGAAGAAATATTTGGAGAAAGCAAAGCAATGGCAGCAGAAGTTCTCGTATTTCCAAATCATCCGAATTCCGCGAGCTAAAAATATTCGTGCCGATGCGCTGAGCAAAAGCACGTCATCAACAGCCTCACTTCCTATAGAAGAGGTACAACACCGAAGTACTGATGAAGTTGAGGTCCAGTCTCTCTCAACCGAACCAAACTCGATAACGCCGATTCTCTCATACTTGCTGGATGGGAGCTTGCCTAATGACAAGCTCGAAGCTTGTAAGATTTTGTGCCGATCTACCCATTACGAGCAAAAGCAGGGAGTCCTATACGAAAAGGCTTACCTCCAACCGTTACTGCGATGTGTCGGACCAGAGGAGGCAGACTATGTGCTCCGAGAAGTGCACGATGAATTGTGTGAGAGCCACATCGGGGCGGGAACGCTAGCTAAAAAGGTGATGAGGTGGGGGTATTACTGGCCCACTATTTTAAAAGATGTTACGCACCTCGTCAAGACATGCGAGAAATGCTAGATACATGGAAACGTCCCGAGGCTACCTCAGACCGAGCTCTCAAGCATGCAAAGCCCCTGGCCATTTATGCAGTGGGGTATCGACATTGTTGGGCCTTTCGAATGAGCTCCAGGACAGATGCTATTTCTGATTGTGGCCATAGATTATTTCACAAAGTGGGTGGAAGCTGAGCCATTAGCAACGATCACAAGCAAGAAAGCCCAAAACTTCGTCTGAAAATACATAATATGCCACTTTGGTATACCCCATATCCTGGTGTCCGACAATGGGACGCAGTTCACCGACAAAGCCTTCCAAAGTTAGTGTGAAGAACTCAAGATCCAGCAGAAATTTACCTCGGTAGCTCATCCGCAGGCGAACGGACAAAACGAAGTGACGAACAGAGCGTTGGTTAAAGGACTCAAGACCCGGTTAGACCGAGCTAAAGGGAAATGAGTTGAGAACTTACCACAAGTCCTTTGGTCGTACCGGACCACCCCTCGCACGACCACGGGAGAAACAACGTACAGCTTAGTATACGGGACAATAGCGGTGATCCCGGTGGAGATTGGGCTGCCGAGCCCACGTACTGCCAACTTCTCGGCTGAGTCAAACAAAGAGAATCTCCGGGCAGAACTTGACTTACTTGAAGAAAAGAGAGAGCTAGCTTTTATCAAAGAAGCTCGGTACAAGCAGCAGTTAGCCCGGTATCATAACCAGCGAGTGAAACCTCGGCAGTTCAAGGTCGGAGACTTCATGCTCAGAAATAATGATGTGAGTAAAGCTGAAATGCTCGGGAAGCTCGAACCCACGTGGAAAAGTCCATACCAAGTTACCGAGGTGTATGAGAAGGGGACATACAAGCTAGCAAATATGACCAGTGAGCCCATACCCCGAACTCGGCACATTTCAAATTTAAAAAATACTTTGTATAAGCAAATTGTTATGACATTCTATTAGCCCTTTTTTTACGCATCAGTTTCATGAGTTTTATTTTTGCCCACCTATACTTCGTACTTTAATTTATAATTACATTCCAAAGGCTGACCCCCTTTGGAATACTAGTTTGGGGATCTGTCAAAATCTTCTAGATGGAAGGTATAAGACCCCTCAAATCATGGAAACCTGATAAGGGAGAAGAAACACCCCTGTTGGTAACACTTCTCCCTAAGAGGGTAATTCAGCTCTCCCACTTCGGTGAGTATCTTAAAGCGCGCATGAGGAGACCACTCCTAGCGATAAAACTCGCCAAATCAGGACCTCGGATCTCGGTAATAGCGAAGGGTAGCTCCCTTCAGCGGAACCGAGGTCACGGTGCACTATTAAAAGCACTTAGCTTCAGTAAAGCTATTGTTGTTTATAGCAACCGGAAGATGACTTACAGTATAAGAAGGATGAAAGCACAGTATACTCATCAATTAAGGGATCAAAATGTACATTAGAAAGGTATCTTATTACAAGATGGTTTCGAACTATGAGCTACCGGTCCTACTACCGGGCTGAGATATATCCTCAGTTGTCCCAGTACAAAGGATAACATCTAAATTTACCCGGCCACCCGAGCTGCCGCCTCGGGTCGTGCCTCTTCCTCTTTCTCGGGTGGTAAGACCTCGGCCACTATTCTGGCCACCTTTCCGACCTCGGCCCTTAAGAATGCTCAGTGCAGTTCTGAGGAGGGACTATAGTGGTACCATGAGGAAGGGGAGTCTTTGTTACCACTTCAATCAAGCTCGGATACCGAGCTTCAAACAAGCTGTACATTTGGGAGTAGCTTCTCAGCCGGTGAACTAGGGACCGATATTCCTCAGTAAAGGGACCTAGCTCAGCATCAACCTTCTCGCACTCCTTCCATATCTTATACATCTCGTCTTCAACCTCCGTGATAGTAAGGCCGTCATTCCTGCGAATAATAGCCTCGTATTCGAGGTTCTCTTTGGTGATGATCTTTCTATCGTTTCAGTGCTTTTCAACTCCTTCTTCAAGTCTTTTAATTTGAGTTCGAGATCCATCACTTACTCTGCACTATTGTCAAGCTGAACTTGACTCTCAACGGCCCTTGCCTCAGCATCATCTACAGCCTTAGTGTATAGGCCCATCTAGTATTCAGCATCCGACCTTGCACTATGTAATTTGAATGTCAACTCTTTAAGCTCCGCAGTATAGTCATGGAGTTCCGAAACAGACTACAGAGATGGAAAAGAAAAGCAAGCACGATAAGGAAAGATCGGTAAAAAGGAAAGAACGTTCCGTTAATATCATAAAGGAAGGTACAATTTGGGGGGCACCACGGCCAAAGTACAAAAAGAATCCTATCTAAAGAGACGGGATTCATACAAGGCCTTGCTCGGTCTCCTGGACTGGCACCTTGATGTGCATGTCCTCATCCCTGGCACCGACGTGGCTACCCCCGCCGCCTTCTTCCCCTCCAGCACCATCCTGGTCACCCCGCTGAGAGGTTCTTCTTCTTCTTCTTCTTCTTCTTCTTCTTCTTCTTCTTCTTCTTCTTCTTCTTCTTCTTCTTCTTCTTCTTCTTCGTCGTCCTCGCTACCCTCCTCCAATCTCAGCACGGAGGCTGGCTCGACAACTTCAGCTGACACGAAGGAGGCCTCCATGGCGGCGTCCTGATCGGTAGTGCAAGAAAGCACTTCCTCGGCAGAGATGAGGGTAGACAAGGACGTGAGGTCCTCCAAAAGAGGGAGAGACTGCAGCCGAGCTTTGATCACCCGAGTGTAGGAGTCTAGCCCTTCCTTCCTCGCCATCAACTCGGCGAGGATATTCACCATGGCTGAAAACTGCAGGCAAGTGAAGATTTTCTCCGTAAAAGCGCGGAGAGCCCCTCCTTGGGCAGCCACGATGCTTGAGATCTCAAGCTGTTGTTGTTGCTTCAATTGAAGCAATTCAGCTCGGGCAGCGGTAGCGTCAGCCTCGCTCTTCTACTGAGCTTGAAGGGCCCTAGACGCCCTTGCCTCGGAATCATCCACCTTCTGGCGGAGACGGGTGGTGTCGTCCTCGGACTTTGCCAAAGCCCGGTTGAGCTGTCGGAGCTCAGCCACGCCCCTCTCCATATCTGCCAGCACCCGTCTGGCGCGCTGAAAATAAAAGAGGAGGTAAATAAAAAAAATGGGGGGGGGAGAGAAACCGGAGACAAGACCATTACCTCGACGGCACTGAGAGGTCATTCGGGGTCATCAACAGGACCAGAGGAGGTATAATGGACATACCCCTACCTCGGTCAAAATAGGGCCGACAGGAAAGGGAGCTTGACGAGTGAACCTCATCACTGCCGCCGAGGTGTCGGCGGCGGTTCTCTCCTAGGAGACGGGGGACGGGGTGAGTGTCTTCTGCTTCTTTGCCGCACTGTCCTCAGCGGGCATGGAAATGGCGGGGTTACGGCTTCTCCCCTTGCCTTTTTCTTTCCCCTTGCCCTTGTCACCGCCTTTGTCACCACCCCAAAACGACACTGCAATAAGGCACGAGTTAGCCAAAGAAGAGGGGGGAAAACTAGAACACATTAAAAGTTAGCTAATTATCCTCACCCTTCGCCACCTCGGTTAAGTCAGCCAGGATAGCAGGACTAAGACCGACCTGGACGAGCTCAGACTCGGTGTAAGATTTGGTAATCAAGCCCAACTCTTCCAGCTTGCCCTCGAGCTCGCCCAAGCTATCGGTTGGGGATCACCCTATAGGCCCACTCCGCCAATCAAAAGACGGGACACCTACCCCTGAACAGAAGAAGAACCGGGCTTGCCAGTCCGGGTGCTTTGACTTGATTTTGAGCCTAAAGCCCATGCAAGGGCTGGCGTAGTACCATGAACCCAGTCTCTTGAATTGGAGACACCTCGGCACTACGTTCAGAGTGAAGGGTTTTCACCTCTACGGCCAGGGTGACGAGATGCCTAAACGAGTTTGGGGATAACTAACCTAAAGGAAGTTTGAACTTCACAAGGAGTTCTACAAAAATAGGGAGTAGAGGGAGTCGGAGGCCGGAATCTAAACAGGCCTCATAAACAGAGCAAAACCCCTCTGGCGGATTGTCCGCCCTATCGATGGGTCTGGCAAGATTGCAGTATTCAAGGATTTAAAAACAATGGGAAAGGTATTTTATCTCGTCTTCCCCGATGGTTGACGGAAAATTCGCCATCGTGTCAGCCAGAGCAACCTTCGCGGCGGCGGGAGATTCCGGCAGCTCTCCCGACCTACTACCCCCACCCCCAACATCCGAAAGAGGAGAAGACATCATATACTTGTTCAAGAAGATGGCACACCAGAACGATTGCGAGAAAAAGAACCGAAAACTCGCCGGAGAACGACCGAAAACTAACATGGATGCTTGAGAGAATTCGGAAATTTGGGATTTGCAAAGATGAAAAGTGGAGGGCAGTTGAAAGGGGTTTTACTTTTGTTCAAAAGGTGTCGCCGTTTCGCATCCCCGTAAAAGGGCGGGAAGCCCAAAAGTCGCAATGATTAGGGTTCATGAGCTGGGCCCACGAGTCACGCGCACGATTTTTACTTGAGCTCGGATCGTGACTCTTTACCGTGGAAGCTCGGCCCCAACAGCAGCCTTACTTCAGCTCGGCAGACACAGTTCCACTTAAAGATCCGCTTGCAGACACCTCGTAAAACACACACAGGACCTCCTCCTTGCCTCGCTTTTTGGGGGGCTCTGATGGAGTATGGCCCAACACCCTCGGCCCAATTACCAAGCCTAGTCTATTCTAGGCCGAGAGGTAACTGGACCAGTGAGCGTCTTGGGCCTCTTTAGCTCTCCAATAGCTCGGCAAAGTACATCGGTCGTGTCCTGCTTTACTCCACCACCGCTAGCCCAGCCTGTGGTAAATACCTCGGTCCAGCCGAGATGTGGTTGGTGGCAAATACCTCGGTCCAGCTAAGGTATCATCCACACCCGTGGCTAGTTGTAACCAACCCTTGGATTCCCGCCGGATATCTCTCTCACTACTTTGGGAAGTAATGACTTCTACCGTATAACGGCCGCGGATCTAGGAGCCGTTACCCACGATCTTTGCAGATACCATATGCGGCATTGCGAGTTGGTGGATAACGAAAGATGGGCCTGGCCAAGCCCCTGATAAAGGATTATTCATATAAATAGCTACATCGTTTAGAAAGAACGGACGTTCTCTTGTACTCTTACTTTACGCACACTCAGAAATAAAAAGCAAACACTCTTTACCTCCGTGGACGTAGATCTACCTTAGTAGATCGAACCACGTTAAATCCATGTGTTCGTACTCTGTGTTTTTACCGTTTTAACCTCTTTGAATTTAAGGGATCGATCACTGGCGCTGTCTGTGGGAAACTAGAAATTCGTGATCCCCCCTACTTAAAAATACATAATCTGTTACAATGGCGATTACACGTACGAACAACCGGGCTGGGAACAACGGAAGGAGAGGAGCCGGACTTGGTCGCAGGCCAGGCAAGGAGCCCACTCGTGGACTTGTCTTCGAGAGGGTGGAAACCCTTGATGATCAGGGCAATACCCGGAGATCAGGAAATAGAGATTTGGGGTCATCTCGGAACCGGAGGCTTGAACGTGAGGCGGACCAGCCGGGCCTCAAGGAGGCCCTCCGCAGGTTCCTTGAGGAAAGGCAAGGCGAATTCTTGGACTTTCTTCGCCAAGGGAGGGAACCACCCCGACGAGAAGAGAGAGAGGACGAGGCAACATCTCGGCCACCAAGGAATCGGGAACCAACGCCTTCTCGGCATGACAGCCACCGAAGTGAGGCGCCCCATAATCCTCCTCCTCCTCCTCTTATCAATCCCCCTCCTCCGTCTCCTCCTCACAACGACTACCGAGGTGACGTACCCCTCAATATCCTGCCTCCACCTCCTTCTTTCGGACCACCCCATCAACCCCACGACCAGCAGCGGGGCTTTGAAATCTATGGTGCTCTCCGCACCCCTTTCTCAGACGATATAGTCCAGACGCCACTCCCCTTCAACTACAAAGTCCCACCATTCTCCTATGATGGGCTGGTGGATCCCCGGGATTTCTTGGGGAGATTTCAATACAACATGATGAACCAGATGTTGAATGAGGTTCACATGTGCAAAGTGTTCCCCAAGCTACTGGTGGGGAATGTGCTCAGATGGTTTGATAGCCTGCCCCATGGCAGTATCAGGTCGCACAACGCTTTGATAGCGGCTTTTTACCGCCGCTTCCTCCAGAAAGCTGAGGCGCAACTCACCTCGGCTCACCTCTTGTCAGTCCGGTAGGGTCGCAATGAAAAAATAAGTGACTTTATGACAAGATTTAACCAAGAATGCTTGAAGGTCGATGATCTTAACGATTTACTCATTATTTCAGCCTTCCAGAACAACATTCTCCCGGGAGCCCTCTACAAGGAGCTCGTAAAGGCCAACCCGCGAACCACCCAAGAGATGTGGCGGATCGCGAATCAATTTGCTTGCGCCAATAAGGCTGACCAGCACAAAAGGACCTTGGACAACATCCAAGGTGACAAGCGGAAGAATGATGACCGTGGTGACCAAAACCGAGGTCACCGGAGTGCCTTTGATAGACTTTGGAAGGCTCCTCTACAATCCAGGCTAGGACCTCGGCAGGAGCCGCAGAAGCCCCAGCCATCATTCACCCCGCTGACCAAACCTCGGGCTGAGATTTTCGAGCTACATTGCGATATGTTCGAAAAACCGAAACCCATGACTAAGTCGTCCAAACGACGAAGTCAAGACAAGTACTGTGCATTTCACGAAGACCACGGACATGAGACTGAGGAATGCAGAGATTTGGCTACTGATATCGAGGCCCTGGTCAAGACGGGGGCCTTGAAGAAGTACCAGGATCGGCGACAGGCCAAGGGCAAGTGGAAGCAAGGGAAGTCAAGTTGCGCTCCCCCAGCCGAGAAGAAAACCAAGAGAGACCCCGAGGAGGATGACGATCCTCGCTAAAAGCTGAGTGCCGAGATTCCACCTCGGAAGAACCTACAGGGAAGCGCCTTAAGAAGGAAGAAGCGATCACCTTCTCCGAGGATGATCCGGTGCCGTCCATCACGCCGCACCAAGATGCAATCGTCATCAAGTCAAATAAGCTCGTTCACCGAGTCTTCTGGACACCGGCGCATATGTTAGCATCCTGTTTAAGGATTTCTTTGACAAGTTCGACATCGATGCAGCTCATATGTCGCCAGCGCCGCTCCCGCTGAAGAGTTTGTTTAGGAGTGCACGAGTCCGGAGGGTGTGGTGAGTCTCCCTGTTACAGTAGGGAAGGCCCCGACGAGCTCTACTGCATAGGTCCAGTTTTTTGTAGTCAAGGCCCACTCTCCCTACAATATCATCCCCGGGAGAGACTGGTTAAACGTTGTCCGAGCTGTCTGCTGCACCTACCACCTCACAATCAAGATCCCCACTAAGGAGGGGATCGCATCTATCCGGGGCGACCAGAAGCGAGCCAAGGAGTGCATGCAGATTGCTCTCCGAGGTGCAGATCCGTCAGCTTAGCATCGGCAGGCATAGCAATTACAGCAACCTAAGGAATTGGACGTGCTGCCACCTGTGCCGAACTCAATGGAGGTCCCGTTGTGCGAGGACAACCCGAGTAAAACTATCAAGGTTGGATTCGCGGTAACGTCAAACCTTCGAGGCCAGGCCATCCAACTCCTTAGGTCATACAAGGACGTGTTTGCATGGTCACCTCTCGATATGACCGGGGTATCGCCGAGCATTATAACACATCGGCTCAACATCGACCCGACGGTCAAACCAGTGAAGCAGAAGCAGCGGCTGTTCGCTGCCGAGAGGAATGAGGTCATCTGAACCGAGGTTCAACAACTGCTGGAAGCCCAGATACCGTTCGAGGTCAAGTACCCAACCTGGATAGCTAATCCAGTGATGATCAAGAAAGAAGGGGGGGCTGGCGGCTATGTATAGACTACACAGACCTGAACAAATACTGCCCCAAGGATTGCTACCCCCTCCCGAATATTGACAAGAAGGTGGAAGCTCTTGTAGGATTTGAGATTTTTTGTTTTCTAGATTTGTACAAGGGATACCATCAAGTACTTATGAATGAAGAGGATGCGTCGAAAACCGCATTCATTACCGATTTCGGTATTTTTGCTTACAAGAAGTTGCCCTTTGGATTAAAAAATGCCGGAGCAACCTACCAAAGAATGGTGGACAAGCTATTCGAGCAACACATCGGAAAAAATGTAGAGGTGTACGTGGATGGCATCGTTGTCAAAAGCAAAGCACCGGAAATATGCATTGCCGATCTCCACACGACCCTAAAGGTACTCCGGCAGGCAAACTTGAAGCTGAATCCGAAGAAATGAACTTTTCTAGCAGATTCGGGGAAATTCCTAGGATGCCTAGTATCCAAGGAGGGCCTCAAGGCTAGCCCATCCAAAGTACGAGCAGTACAAGATATGGCCATTCCGAAGTTGGTCCATGACGTGCAGAAGCTGACCGGGTGCTTGGCGGCACTAAGCAGATTTCTCTCACAAGCTGCTGAGAAACACCTACCCTTCTTCGAAACACTCAAGAAAGCTCCCAAGTTCGAGTGGGGAGAAGAACAAAGGAGGGAGTTCGATGAGCTCAAAAAGTATCTTGTCGAGCTTCCAATGTTAGCAGCACCAGTACCAGGGGAGACGCTCTCCCTGTACCTCGCTGCATCCGAGGAGACAATCGGCACTAGTAAAAGAAGAGGGACGTCAGCAACGACCGGTATACTTTATTAGCCGAGCTCTCAAAGGACCCGAGACGAGGTACCAACCTTTGGAGAAGATCGCGCTAGCTTTTGTCAATGCTTCCAGGAGACTATGCCCATATTTACATGCTCGTACCATACAGGTCCTCACCGACCTCCCACTCCGTCAAGTCCTAACCAAGCCCGAGGCGTCCGGAAGGATAGCGAAGTGGGCCATTGAGCTTGGCGAGTACTCACTGGAGTTCAACCCCCGGAAGTCCATCAAAAGCCAGGCGCTCGCTGACTTCTTAGTTGAACCTCGATTAAGAGAAGAAGTGCCACCCTAGCTCCTGAAATTGGAACCGAAGTATCCGATAAGGAGCTTACCGACTATTGGCTCTGATACGTGGATGGAGCTTCAGGAAAATCAGGAAGTGGAGCCGGTATTCTAGTTGTCGCCCCTGACGGGCATGAGGTATCCCATTCACTTCGCTTTACTTTTCTTGCAACAAATAATGAAGCGGAGTACGAAGCCCTGATCTCCGGACTTCGCCTCGCGCATACTCTCCAAGTCCATAATATAAAGGTTCACAGTGACTCCTAAGTGATTGTGGGACACATGCTGGGCACAAGCGAGTCAAAGGGCGAAAGATGAAGAAATAATTGGAGAAAGCAAAGCAATGGCAGCAGAAGTTCTCGTATTTCCAAATCATTTGAATTCCACGAGCTAAAGATAGTCGTGCCGATGCGCTGAGCAAAAGCACATCATCAAAAGCCTCCCTTCCTATAGAAGAGGTACATCACCGAAGTATTGATGAAGATGAGGTCTAGTCTCTCTCAACAGAACCAAACTGGATAACGCCAATTCTCACATACTTGCTGGATGGGAGCTTGCCTGACGACAAGCTCGAAGCTCGTACTATTTTGTGCCGATCTACCCATTACGAGCAAAAGCAGGGAGTCCTATACAAAAAGGCTTACCTCCAACCGTTACTGCGATGTGTCGGACCGGAGGAGGCAGACTATGTACTCCGAGAAGTGCACGAGGGATTGTGTGGGAGCACATCGGGGCCAGAGCGCTAGCTAAAAAGGTGATGAGGTGGGGGTATTACATGCCCACTATGGTAAAAGATGCTACGCATCTCGTCAAGACATGCGAGAAATGCTAGATACATGGAAACGTCCCGAGGCTACCTCAGACCGAGCTCTCAAGCATGCAAAGCCCCTGGTCGTTCATGTAGTGAGGTATCGACATTGTTGGGCCTTTCGAACGAGCTCCGGGATAGCTACGATTTCTGATTGTGGCCATAGATTATTTCACGAAGGATCGTTAGCAACGATTACAAGCAAGTAAGCCCAAAACTTCGTCTGGAAATACATAGTATGCCGCTTTGGCATACCCCATATCCTGGTGTCCGACAATGGGACGCAGTTCACCGACAAAGCCTTCCAAAGTTCGTGTGAAGAATTCAAGATCTAGCAGAAATTTACCTCGGTAGCTCATCCGCAAGCGAACGGACAAACCAAGGTGACGAACAAAACGTTGGTGAAAGGACTCAAGACCCGTTTAGACCGAGCCAAAGGGAAATGGGTTGAGAACTTACCACAATTCCTTTGGTCGTACCGGACCACCCCTCGCACGACCACGGAAGAAACGCCATACAGCTTAGTGTACGGACAGAAGCGGTGATCCCAGTGGAGATTGGGCTGCTGAGCCCGCGTACTGCCAACTTCTCAGCTGAGTCAAACGAAGAGAATCTCCGGGCAGAACTTGACTTACTTGAAGAAAAGAGGGATCTAGCTTTTATAAAATAAGCTCGGTACAAGTAGTAGGTAGCCCAGTATCATAACCAGCGGGTGAAAACTCAGAAGTTCAAGGTCGGAGACTTCGTGCTCAGAAATAATGAAGTGAGTAAAGCCGAAAAGCTCGGGAAGCTCGAACCCACGTGGGAAGGTCCATACCATGTTACCGAGGTGTATGGAAATGGGACATACAAGCTAGCAAATATGACCGGTGAGCCCATACCCCGAACTTGGCACATTTCAAATTCAAAAAAGTACTTTGTATAAGTGGGAATCATTGCACGTGTCAATTTTTGCACTTCGTTGTACATAGTTTTTTACAAGGGTTTCTTTTTAATAAAAAATACATGCTCAACAAATTGTTATGTTACATTCTATTAGCCCTTTTTTACGCATCCAGTTTCATAAGTCTTATTTTTTCCCACCTATACTTCGTACTTTAATTTATAATCACATTCCAAAGGCTGGCCCCCTTTGGAATACTGGTTTAGGGATATGTCAAAATTTTCTAGATGGAAGGTATAAGACTCTTCAAATCATGGAAACCTGATAAGGGAGAAGAAACACCCATGTCGGTAACACTTCTCCCTAAGAGGGTAATTCAGCTCTCCCACTTCGGAGAGTATCTTAAAGCGCGCATGAGGAGACCACTCGTAGCGATAAAACTCGCCAAAGCAGGACCTCGGTAATAGCGAAGGGTCGCTCCCTTCGGCGGAATTGAGGTCACGATGCACTATTCAAAGCACTTAGCTTCAGTAAAGCTATTGTTGTTTATAGCAACTGGAAGACAACTTACAGTATAAGTAGGATGAAAGCAGAGTATACTCATTAATTAAGGGAGCAAAGTGTACATTAGAAAGGTATCCTATTAAAAGCTGGTTTCGAACTACAAGCTACCGGTCCTACTACCGGGCTGAGATATATCCTCGGCTGTCCCAGTACGAAGGATAGCATCTAAATTTACCCGACCACCCGAGCTGCCGCCTCGGGTCGCTCCTCTTCCTCTTCCTCGGGTGGTAAGACCTTGGCCACTATTCCGGCCGCCTCCCCTACCACTACCTCGGCGTTTCAGAACTTCGCGTTTCTCCTGCTCAGTGTAGTTCTGAGGAGGGACTATAGTGGTACCACAAGGAAGGGGAGTCTTTGCTACCACTTCCATCAAGCTCGGATACCGAGCTTCAAACAAGCTGTACATTTGGGAGTAACTTCTCAGCTGTTGAACAAGGGATCAATATTCCTCAGTAAAGGGCCCTAGCTCAGCATCAACCTTCTCACACTCCTTCCATATCTTATACATCTTGTCTTCAACCTTGGTGGTATTAAGGCAGCCGTTCATGCGAATAATAGCCTCGTACTCGAGGTTCTCTTCGGTGATGATCATTCTATCGGTTTTAGTGCTTTTCAGCTCCTTCTTCAAGTCTTTTAATTTGAGTTCGAGATCCATCACTTGCGCTGCACTATTGTCAAGCTGAACTTGACTCTCAACGGCCCTCGCCTCAGCATCATCTACAGCCTTAGTGTATAGACCCATCCAGTATTTGGCATCCGACCTTGCACTATGTAATTTGAATGTCAACTCTTTAAGCTCCACAGTATAGTCATGGGGTTCCGAAATAGACTACAGAGATGGAAAAGAAAAGCAAGCACGATAAGGAAAGATCGGTAAAAAAGAAGAAACGTTCCATTAATATCATAAAAGAAGGTACAATTTGGGGGCACCGTGGCCAAGTACAAAAAGAATCCTATCTAAAGAGAAGAGATTCATACAAGGCCTTGCTCGGTCTCTGGGACCGGCACCTCGGTGTGCACCTCTTCTTCCCTGGCACCGACGTGGCTGCCCCCATCACCTTCTCCTCCTCCAGCACCATCCTGGTCACCCCCGCCGAGCGCTTCCTCTTCATCGTCCTCGCCACCCTCCTCCAACCTCAGCACGGAGGCTGGCTCGTCGACACCAGCTGACACGAAGGAAGCCTCCATAGCAGCGTCCTGATCGGTAGTGCAACAACGCACTACCTCGGCAGAAAGGGGGTAGACAAGGACGCGAGATCCTCCAGCAGAGGGAGAGACTGCAGCCGAGCTTTGATCGCCCGGGTATAAGAGTCCAGCCCTTCCTTCTTCGCCATCAGCTCAGTGAGGTTATTCACCATGGCCGAAAACTGCAGACAAGTGAAGGGATTCACCACAAAAGCGCAGAGAGCCCCTCCTTGGGCAGCCACGATGCCCTAGATCTCAAGCTGTTGTTGTTGCTTCAATTGAAGCAACTTAGCTCGGGCAGCAGTGGCATCAGTCTCGCTCTTCTGCTGAGCCTGGAGAAAGGAGAAAAGAAACCAGAGACAAGACCATTACCTGCCTGGCACGCTAAATGAAAAGAAGAGGTGTGAAAAAAAGATGAAAGGAGAAAAGAAACCAGAGACAAGACCATTACCTCGACGGCACTGAGAGGCCATTCGGGGTCATCAACAGGACCAGAAGAGGTATCGATGGACATACCCCCTACCTCGGTCGAGAGAGGGCCGGCAGGAAATGGAGCTTGACGAGTGAACCTCATCACTGCCACCGAGGGATCGTCGGCGCTTCTCTCCGAGGAGACCGAGGACGCGGTGAGTGTCTTCTGCTTCTTTGCCATTCTGTCCTCAGCGGGCAGGGAAATGGTGGGGTTACGGCTTCTCCCATTGCCATTACCTTTCCCCTTGCCCTTGTCACAGCCTTTGTCACCACCCCAAAAAGACACTGCAATAAAGCACGAGTTAGCCGAAGAAGAGGGGGAAAACTGGAACACATTAAAATTTAGCTAACTATCCTCACCCTTCGACACCTCAGTTAAGTCAGCCAAGATAGCAGGACTAAGACCGGCCTGGACGAGCTCAGAATCGGCGTAAGATTTGGTAATCAAGCCCAACTCTTCCAGCTTGCCCTCGAGCTCGCCCAAGCTATTGGTGGGGGATCGTCCTATAGGCCCACTCCGCCACTCAAAAGATGGGACACCTACCCCTGAACAGAAGAAGAACCGGGCTTGCCAGTCCGGGTGCTTTGACTTGATTTTCGGCCTAAAACCCATACAAGGGTTGGCATAGTACCACAAACCCAGTCTCTTGAACTGGAGACACCTCAGCACTACATTCAGGGTGAAGGGTTCTCCTAAGTTAAACATCTCTACAGGCAGGGAAACGAGATGCCTAAACGAGTTTGGGGATAACTGGCCTAAAGGAAGTTTGAACTTCGCAAGAAGTTCTACAAAAATAAGGACTTAAGGGATCCGGAGGCCAGAATCTAAACAGGCCTCATAAACAGTGCAAAACTCCTCCGATGGATGGTCCGCCCTATCGCTGGGTCTGGAAACCCTAGTTTCACAATATTCAGGGATGTGAAAATGATGGGAAAGGTATTTTATCTCGTCCTCCCCGATGGTTGACGGAAAATCCGCCACCGTGTCGGCCGGAGCAACCTTCGTGGCGGCGGGAGATTCCGGCAACTCTCCCGACACACTACCCCCACCCCCAACATCCGAAAGAGAAGAAGACATCACTTACTTGTTCAAGAAGATGGCACACCGGAACGATTGCAAGAAAAAAATTGAAAACTCGCCGGAGAATGACCGTAAACTGTCACGGATGCTTGGGAGAATTCGGAAGTTTAGGATTGCAAAGATGGAAAGTGGAGGGCAGTTGAAAGGGGTTTTACTTTTGTCCAAAAGGTGCCGCCGTTCCGCATCCCCATAAAAGGGCAGGAAGCCCAAAAAATGATTAGGGTTCACGCGCTGGGCCCATGAGTCAGGCGTGCACGATTTTTACTTGAGCTCAGATCGTGACTCTTTGCTGTGGAAGCTCGGTCCCAGCAGCAGCCTTACTTCAGCTCAGGAGACATAGTTCCACTCAAAGAGCCGCTTGCAGACACCTCGTAACACACAGACAGGACCTCCTCCTCGCCTCGCTTTTTTCTTGGGGGGGGGGGGGGGGGGCACTGATGGGGCATGGCCCAACACCCACGGCCCAATTAACAAGCCAAGCCAA
>JAOWBJ010154617.1:0-12114 GCA_028566335.1 Monarda citriodora | reverse complement strand
GAAGTCAAGATAAATACTGCTTCTTCCACGAAGACCATGGTCATGACACGGAGGAATGCCGTAACTTGGCTGCTGACATCGATGCTCTCGTGAAAGTGGGAGCACTGCAAAAATATCAAGATCGGCGTCAACAAGTCGAAAAAAAAAGACAGGGGAAGACGAATTGCGTTCCCCCTAATGACAAAAAGCAGAAGCAACAAGATCCCGAAGGGGATGATGACGAACTCCAATATGACGGAGTGATCCAGACAGTTGAGGCTCTCCCAGCTGGGAGAACGAAATCGTCATTGAAGGTGAAGTGCCGGAGCTCAAACCGAGAAGAGCCGACTTACAAACGTCTGAGAAAGGAGGAAGTCATCACCTTCTCCAATGCGGATCTGGTGCCGGCCATCTCGCCACACCAATATGTCATCGTCATCCAAGCCGGAGTGGCGAACAAATTTATCCACAAAGTTTTTGTGGATACTGGCGCTTCAGTCAACATTCTCTTCAAAGAATGCTTTGACAAGATAGAAATCGATCCGGCACGCATGAATCTGGCCCCACTCCCTCTAAAGAGCTTTGCGCAAGAGTATACTTGCTCGGATGGAGTGATCGGCCTTATCGTTACTGTAGGGAAGACCCCCACCAATTCCACTACGGTGATCGAGTTTTTCGTAGTAAAAGCTCGATCTCTGTACAATATCATCCTCGGGAGGGACTGGCTCAATGTAGTCCGGGTGGTATGTTCACCATATCATCTAATGGTCAAAATCCCTACTAAGGAGGGATATCATCCATTCGAGGAGACCAAAAGAGAGCAAAATAATGCATGCAAATTGCTCTCAAAAATGCCGAATCGTCAGTTCGGCATTATCAAGCATAGCAATCACATCAGCCTGAGGAGTTGGAGGTAGACGAAGTACAACCGTGGCCGAACTCAATGAAAGTACAAGTGTATGATGATGACCCTACTCGGACTGTCAAAATTGGCTTTGCCGGAATCAGACAATCCAATTCCTCAGGGCTTACCGAGATGTCTTTGCATTCCACTGGATATGACGGGAGTGTCTTCAGACATAATCACACCAATTAAACATTGATCTCGCAGTCCGGCCGATAAGACAAAAGCAAAGACTCTTCGCCGCGGAAAGGAATCAAGTCATTCGCGACGATGTTCATCAGCTGCTGAATGCCGAAGTCCGCTTCGAAGTGAAGTACCCAACAAGGATAGCCAATCTGGTCATGATCAAGAAAAAGGAAGGGGGTGACAGATGTGCATAGATTATACAGATCTAAACAAGCACTGTCCCAAAGACTGCTACCCACTTCTTAACATAGATAAAAAAGTCGAAGCCTTAGTAGGTTTCAAAATTTTTAGTTTTTTTGATCTGTACAAAGGTTATCACCAAGTATTAATGAATGAAGAGGATGCTTCCAAAACTGTTTTTATAACTGACTTCAACATATTTGCTTACAATAAGATGCCGTTTGGATTGAAAAACGCTGGAGCCACATATCAAAGGATGGTGGACAAACTATTTCGGCACCATATCGGCAAGATAGTTGAAGTGTACGTCGATGATAACGTTGTCAAAAGAAAAAGCATTTCCGAATGCGTAGACGACCTTAAAACGACTATCGATGTACTCTGGAAGGCCAACCTCAAGCTCAACGCCCAGAAATGTACATTTTAAGTAGACTCGGGAAAAATTTTGGGATGTTGGGTATCCAAAGAAGGACTCAAGACCAATCCGGCAAAAGTCCAAGTCATCCAGAACATGGCAATGCTGAACTCAATCCATGACGTGCAGAGATTAACTGGATGTCTAGCCGCCTAAATCGTTTCCTTTCTCAAGCGGCTGAAAAGCAGTTACCCTTTTTCAAAATATTGAAGAATGTCCCGAAGTTCGAGTGGGGAGAAGCGCAAAAGAAAGCTTTTGAAGAGCTCAAGAGATACTTAGCTGAACTCCCTGTGCTGTCCGTACCCAAAGAAGTCGAAGCTCTTTCCTTGTACTTAGCAGCCTCGGACGAGATGATCAGTGCGGTGCTCGTACGAGAAGATGGTCGGTGTCAACATCCCATTTACTTCATAAGTCGTGCACTAAGAGGTACAAAGACTCGATATCAGCCTTTGGAGAAAATAGCTTTGGCCTTGGTGAACGCGGTAAGAAGATTGCGACCGTACTTCTTTGCTCACACAATATGCATCCTAACTGATCTCCCGCTTCGACAAGTTTCAACCAAGCCTGAAGCATCTGGTAGAATAGCCAAGTGGGCAATTAAGTTAGGAGAGCACTCCTTCGAGTATATACCCCGGAAGGCCATAAAAGGACAAGCTTTAGTTGATTTCTTAGTTGAAGCTAAATTCGACCAAATCACTCCGGTAGATACTGAAATGGAAGATAAAGTATCCAAGATTCCCGAAATGGAACCACCAAACTGCTGGACAGGATACGTGGATAGAGCATCGGGCAAAACAAAAAGCGGAGCTGGTATCTTACTCATAGCACCGGATCGGCACGAAGTGACTTACTCACTTCGATTTAAATTTCCCACCACAAACAACGAAGCGGAATACGAAGCACTCATTGCCGGACTCCGATTAACTCAAAGCCTCCACATCAAGTCCATCAAAGTTCACAGTGACTCACAAGTCATAGTGGGCCACATAATGGGAACAAGTGAAGCCCGAGGAGAGAAGATGAAGAAATATCTGGAAAAAGTTCGAAATCTCCAACAAGTTTTCTCCTATTTTCAGAAAACTCGCATCCCTAAGGCGCAAAATAGCTGAGCAGATACCCTAAGTAAACTGACGTCTTCTCACAGTTCAAAGGTGGAAGAACTATTGCACTGAAGTATCGATGATGCAACCAAAGTGCAAATGGTGACGAACTCACCGAACTCGATGACCCCTATACTGGAGTATCTAGACAATGGACAGCTACCCGAAGATAAGCTCGAGGCAAGGAAGATATTATGCAGATCACTTCGGTACGAACTTCATCAAGGAACCCTCTACAGAAAGTCCTATCTACAACTGTTGCTACAGTGCATAGGACCGGATGAGGCAGATTACGTCCTAAGAGAAGTCCATGAAGGATCTTGCGGAAGTCATATCGGAGCCAGAGCCTTAGCCAAAAAAGCAATGAGGTAGGGGTATTACTGGCCAACCCTCGTCCAAGACGCAGTCACCCTTGTCAAAAAAATGTCCGAAGTGCCAGATCCATGCTAATGTTCAAAGAGTGCAGCAGACCGATCTGACCACAATGCAAAGTCCATGGCATTTCATGAAGTGAGGCATAGACATTGTGGGACCATTGGAAAAAGCTCTGAGACAGCTGCAATTTTTAATTGTAGCGATTAACTATTTTACGAAGTGGGTTGAAGCCGGACCCCTGGCCAAGATAACAAGCACAAACGCCCTCGACTTCATCTGGAAAAATATAGTATGCCGCTTCGGCATACCTCATGTCCTCGTCTCGGACAACGGAACCCATTTCACGAACAAAAAGTTCAAGGAATGGTGCCAAGAGTTGAAGATTCAACAACGTTTCACTTCGGTCGCTCATCCTTAAGCAAATGGTCAGACCGAAGTCACAAACCGCACCATAGTGAAGGGGCTAAAAACATGACTGGATCGAGCCAAGGGACCTTGGGTAGAAAACTTCCCTCAAGTCCTATAGTCATACCGAACTACCCCGAGAACCTCAATTGGCGAAACACCGTACTCTAAGTTCTGCTCCTTCAACTGATTGTTCGCATCGGATCTCAGGTTCTCTATTGCACTCCCTAAATAGGGTTCTTTTCACCTTTCCCTCACGGTACTTGTACGCTATCGGTCATTGAGGAATACTTAGGCTTAGAGGGTGGTCCCCCTTTCTCGCGTATAAGCGATCAGAATTCGAACACGTCGCGTTTTACTGGGAAGGATCGAACCATGGGAACGAATCTACATGGCTATCACCTTCTTTGGCCAGATCTTCCAATCTTTTCACAATTACAGTTCATTGCGTACTTGATTAAAAAGTCAAGGGGCTTGAAAGCTTACCTTATTATTAGAGAAAGTATACGGCACTGAAGTGGTCATTCCGGTCGAAATCGGCATGCCTAGTCCTCGCACGTATTCTCAACTAAAGTAAATGATGAAGGACTCCGAGCTAAACTCGACCTCGTCGAAGAAAAGAGGGAGCTTGCCTTTATAAAGGAGGCTCAATACAAGCAGCAAATAGCCCGGTATTACAACCAAAGGGTGAAAACGCAATAATTCTAAGTGGATGATCTTGTCCTAAGGAACAACGAAGTGAGCCGAGCATAAAAGCTCGGAAAACTCGAAGCCACTTGGGAAGGGCCATATCGGGTCAGCAAAGTTCTCGGCAAAAGGTCATACATGTCTGACGAACAAATTCCCCGAACTTGGCACATTATAAACCTCAAGAAATATTATGTATAGATGGGAAATGTCAGTTCGGTCGTCCATGTAAGTCCAATCATTTTTTAGTTCGTCCATGTCAGTTCGGTCTTGTCTTTCGAATCCGATCTTTGTGTATTTCGGTCATTCCATTTATATAAAATTTATTTTTACTCCGTGAATGTTTGTCTTTTTTTTTTATTAAATCATTCATGCATATGTCCGAAGTCCCATTTATACGTAACATTCAATTCAATCTCAAAAGGCTGGCCCCCTTTTCGAGAAAAAGCCGAAGACAATTGTGGGTCAAATCTTCTATAGAAGGTATAAGACTACATTGTCAATGTTAAATGGTAAATAAGCATATCATCTAAAACGAAGTGCAAATACCGTAGTCACCACTTCGGTTGACTATGTTCAAACGCACGTAAGGAAGTCCGTTCCTAGCGATAAAACTCGCCAAATAAGGACAAACCCCACTTCGGTATAAAAGGTTCGCTACCTTATTATAGCCGAAGTTCGTAAGTTGAATAAAAATTAAAGTTTCTGTAAACAAGCTAAGTGATAACTCGCAATGGCAAAACAGAAACACTATTCACAAAAGAAAGTATACATATATACAAACCTACATCTATTACATTTTGTATATTGTATGATGCAGGAGGATCCCTAGGCTTACTACAATACAACCAATTATCTGCAAAGTCCGAGGTTTCTTGGCCCTCTTAAGAGCGTCTAAGTTAAAGACTCCTCGACCAACTCCGGCTCCTCTAGCACTACCACTTCGGGAGGTAGAGCCCACAGGTTGCTTTCCACGGCCTCGAGACCGAGATGCCCTACCACCTCGGTGGGCCAAGTCTTCTCGGCGATCTTGTTCGGTATACTCAGGTTCCCACCGGATTGCTGTAGTTGTTGGAGGCGGAATATCCTTGAGGATTCTTTCTAGTTGAGGGTACCGAATAGAGATAATCTTGTATATTTCGGAAACGTGCCGAAGAGCGTCAATTTCACTTTGGTATTCCTAACTAAACGGTCCATGAAGCTTCTTTATCTCACGGGAACGTTCCCATATCTCTTTCATCTGGTCATCTGCTTCGGTAATGGTTATTTCACCACTGCGGCGGATAATAACTTCATACTCGGTATTCACCTCGTGAAGAACTTTGAATTCAGCCTTCTCGCTTTTTTAAAGTGGATTCAAGTTCGACAACACGAGCCACCACTTCGTCATATTTGACCTGGTCTTCTCGAGCTCGGCTTTCTGCTTCGTCCAAGGCCGAAGAGTATAGCTTCTTCCAATGTAGTATTTCTATCTCCTTGGAGTTAAGAATACGAAGAAACGTTTTCAGTTTGGCTTCCCAAGATAAAGGAAACGGAGCAGTAGGCTACAAAAAAATAAAAAGCATAAATGGCGCAATTTGAAGTGCAACAAAGTTCATTTTTCATTGATCAAAGCAAGAGTACAAAAGGAGGGCAGCAATGCCGAAGTACAAATATGATAGCCTAGACTAAAAAAGAAAAAAAAAAGGAGTGGTCATACTTCATCATTGGCACCCCCTGCTTCTTCATTGGTCCTCGGCTCTTCAGTATGAGCCTCTTCGTGCTACATAGCCGGAGTGACCTCCATATTCAGCCACTCCATCTCCTGATCCTTTACCGGAGGGGGCATTTCATTCCTTGGAGATTGAGAGACATTCTCCTCTTCCCCTACCCCCTCCTCTCCATCATCTTCAACGAGGGGTGCCGGAGACACCGGGCCCAGTTCGAGGACAACCCTCTCCATCCGCGCATCGCGGTCCGCACTGCATGCACAGACCGCTTCGGCCGTAAGGGGCACCGAAGACCCCGCCAGTTCTGTAAGAAGCGGAAGTGTTTGGAGGCGAGCGACCACCGCCCTTGCGTAGCGTGAAATCATGACGCCCGGCCCCTCGCTCAAGGTTTCGGACACCACATTGACAAAGTTCCCCAGCAAAAGTAGCGAACTGCGAGCTTGTAAAAAGCTCCTTCGTGTAAACACAGAGAACTTCACCTTGTTTTGCGCAAAGGAAGCCGCGTCTTCCGCCCGCTGCTTCTTCAGCAGCTCCACTTCGGCCTCCGCCTTTTCCGCCCTCGCCTTGGCCCGGGACAGTGAGGACTCCATCGCCTTGGCCTCGGAAGAGAAATCTTAAGTTTGCAGAGAATTTGCAGATAAATTTTGAGAATGAAGAAGATGGAAAAGGTTCAATAGTGACAGACTAGGGTTTTTTATCAAAAAAGTGCGACGATTCAAATCCCGCTTTTTCGGGATTCCAATTGTCACATTAAATGCGAAACACGTACTGTGTACGCTAGTACATGTCAACGTTATCTAAACTCCGGCACTACCGAAGTGCCCAACATTTCCAAAGCATTCAGCAAGTCCGAAGTGCCTAGCAATCCCGGAATGGCCTACAAATTCGAAGTGTCCTACGACATTACCTCACTTTTTGGGTGGGGTAGTGATAGGATATGACCCGAAGTCCCTCGAGCCCAATGGAAAGGCCCATTTAATTTGGCCCATTAACAATACAGGCTCGAGAGAATCAGTCCAACCCGTTGCTGTTCAGTAATGAAAAGCAGTTCGGTAATGCGCTCCGGCTCAAAGACCCTAAACCGGATCCAACCTCTAAGGACCGCACTCCGGTACAAGAGACGCAATATAACTCACTCCGACATCAGCACAAGAGATGCACAACGGTTCACTCCGGCATCAAGCGGTCTTGGACTTGTAACTTTTCTGCTATCACGCGACCCGCAGTCTATAAGCGGTTATGTAGTAGTGACGTGCACATACACATCCACTACCCACGTTCTCTCTAAACTGCCAGCAACTGCTTCAAAGTAGTTGCACACGTTCTTATTGAGCCTGCGAGCCCAAGCCCAAACCTAGTTAATCCTAATGTATAAATAACACGTAGGATAGCTAGAATAGTTTAGAATCTCTCATTTTTGTAACCTGCATTCAAAGCAATACACAATCAAAGCCTTTACCTCATGTGGACGTAGATTTACTCAGTAAACCGAACCATCTATCATAAAAATTCGTAATCGATCAATCACAGAATTAACAGCGAGTTTCAATAGTGATTTCTTTTTGCAATAACTTAAAAAATCTTTACAAGATTGTACTATCTATGTAGGGCATATTTGGTACCCTAGTAGGGATAAGTGGAGATAAGTAGAGATTCATAAATAATACTACATCCGTCTCAATTAAGTAGCACCACAGTCCGTTTTTAGCATCTCACTTATTAGCTCCCTTACCCAAAATAGCAACTACTTTAACTCCCATCAACCCATCACATCACAATTACCAATCCAAATTATACCCTAATACTATCCTTTTCACCCAATTACCCTAAATAAATAAGCTACGATAGTGTGAAGAGGACAAAAAAAGTCAACAATACACTACTAACCCAATGCATTAATGGAGTTGCTTTGTTTGCGAGCACACAGTGTTGTGGTGCTAGTAATTGAGACGGAGGTAGTAACATAGGGGTAGGGGTGATAAACCATGATACAAATTTTTGTGGGCTCCACATATCCTGGGTTTACAAACGATTAAGAACTACTGTAGTCTTATGACTTAAACTGAATTTACAATTTTAACACCATCTTTATCTACTTTCAAAAGCTAATTTGCTCATTTGGGGCATGTTTGGTATCATAGTTGAGATAAGTAAAAAAATGAAGGAGGAATAGTGAGTCATGATAGCCTACCATGATAACAACCAAGATTTAATTTAAATGTGGATAGTTGTTACTTGTTTGGTAGTAAGGATTAAATCATAATTAAATGAAATTATCAAATTGGGTTATAAATGTTACCATTCAATTAAGTTTTTTTCAATCATAGTGTGGAGTTCGGATAGTAATTTCAAAAGGATATAGTGTTTTCTCTCTCGGGCCGAGATTATTTCTCGGGCCATCAAGATTGCCCATCTTGTCTACCAAACAACGTGATAAACTCATATTACCTCTCTTATCAAGGTCTATCATATCTAGCAAACAAGCCTTGCTATATTATTA
Source organism: Monarda citriodora (assembly GCA_028566335.1). Lineage (NCBI taxonomy): Eukaryota > Viridiplantae > Streptophyta > Magnoliopsida > Lamiales > Lamiaceae > Monarda > Monarda citriodora. The sequence goes on along the minus strand of JAOWBJ010154617.1, from coordinate 3,674 downwards.
TCTTCACCTGGAGCAGCAATGCGCGAAGATGGAGATTGGGTTTTTGATCTTCCTCCATATCGTGAAATTTGAATAAAAAAAACCATGAGAAATTAAAAAATACTAGTAATGCGTTTCTGATCTGCGGATTGAAGACGAAGATTGGGTCTGTGATTTCTTCGTTCTCTCTCACTCTAAAACTTTCTCTCTCCTCCAGCTTCTCTCCCGGCGTGACCTTCCTCCATCTCGTGAAATTTGCATAAAAAACTAGTGAGAAATTGAAGATGGAGAATGGGTTTGTGGTCTGTGATTTCTTTCGTTCTTTCTCTCTAAAACTTCCTCTCTCCTCCAGCTTCTCTCCCGGTGTGACCTTCTTCCATCTCATCCCGACCGGTTGCTAAAGACGACGGCGATGGGCTACAACAAGCAGGCAGTGACGTATGTGATTTGGGGTTAAAATCTGTGAGAAGGGTAAAATGGGTTTAATTTGGGAATGAAGGAGGCACCGTTAAAGTCTGAAATAATATCCCAGGGGATCCGGGTTATTATTTCCTACCGGGTCCGTTTGGTAGGTGTGTAGAGTTTTTGACTTCTAACTAGGGATTGAAAAATTGATCTCAAGATTATTGATGATAAGCATGGTAAAGAATTTAGGTGGGCCCTACGTTACCCATGTTTGGTACAAGGGTTATTTTTGACTCATGAAGAGTGTAACCTATGCTATCATGTGTTTGCTACACTTGGATATAGGGACAGACATAGTGAAATAACAATTTTACCCTTTACATACCTTTTAAAGCACTTGTGAATTCAATAAGAATTGCTACTTTATCAGCTCATTTAAAAACCGAAAATTGCATGTTGCAATATTAATGTTGTTATAAATTGCATGTTTCAATATTACAACCATTTATAAATATTTATATCATACGTAAATGCATTAAGATTTTGCACTAACATTATAACCAATACTACCATTTCTTGAGATAAATGGGAACTATTTTTTTTACCACCATACGATATACTATAATCTATATGGCATGATTGCCAAGATGCATTGGTTTAGTCATTACAACCCATACATAGGAACCAAAATACTATGCAAAATAACCAAAACAGACTTCAAGTATCAAAATGGGCGAGCCTACAAAAACCAAAGTAGTTTTTCAAAAGAAATTGTTTCACGAGACTAGTCAATGATGATTACTCCGTCATCTTCTTCGACATCACTAACACTGTCACCTGCCACAAACTTGAGATTATCGAGTCCAAGTTTTGCTACAACACAGGGACACAACTAGGTAGTGTTTCGGAGGAAAACAACCTTGAGGTTTACGGTTGTACCAGCTACGTCCATTACCTCGATGAAACACGCATCGTCCTTGCGTAGCTTATTGTCGGCTACGAAGACCTTCCAATCCCTAGTTCTGAATCTTCGAAACCTCCCGGTCCTATAGTATTCCAGGTCCCAAGTTCTTCCCCCGTGTGATACTTTGACAAGTGTAGTGCTTTCAGGTATTTTCCTTACAACATTTTTCGCAAGGTTCTGTCAAATGGGTCAAATGCAAATCTAATGAATAAAAAAAACAATGCTATAGTGAATTCAATAAAGCTAGAAAACGGAAGAGGAGAAACTGAAACTCACTATAGTGAATTTTCCAGATACATGTGACTTCGATAGTGTGATATCGAAGAATGGCTTCTCTCCGGACAGCATGCATGGGTCATCAACGACTACAAAGTGAAAAAATAGTGTTATGACACTGATAATGAATGGAAACATATTTGGATATGGTAATGGAATCGAAAATAGGTACCTCCTTCTGGAGCAGGTGGTTCTTTGCATTCGCAAATGGTGCTGTCCTTGGATGCAAATCCAGTTGGTTCTGTGCATTCGCAAATAAGATGATGACTCAGTAATTACGCCAATTAGGAACCACAAGCAAATAATGATGGCAGAAACTTTAAAATACTAGATTTATCTAACCTCCTCCCGGTGGGCTGCTGCTTCCAACTGACTTGAATATAAAGGTTTCTTTGAAACACCGACATGAAGCATCAAAGCAAAGTTAATACTTTATTCAATTGCACGGTGAATATGTGATAAACTTAAGCCAAAGATATAGTCAAGAAATTATGAATACCTTTCTCGACTTTCCGTGATGGGAAACCCGGAGGGGTGCTACTCCCGGATGCCATGATTAGAACTGTGTATATGTGCCTCGACAGTTCAACAAAAAGCGTAAGTTAAGATTGTTAGGGTATTTCCAGCAATGAGTCTTTAACAAGTAACATTTACTTCATTAAGGAAACATATGGTCTTCAAATTGTTATGCTATTCAAGATAGCATAACATGATCATCAAACAGGTTAGCAAGTCAAACAGACCTAAAAAATGAAGTTACACAATCGTACTTAACATTCAAGTTATCCAAAGTGATTTGCATCAATAATACATGAACAGAGAATTGCATGCACAATAATTCAAAAAAATGAACCCACCATAGATTGAATCTAAACCCTATTTGAAGATTGACAACCGGTCGAGTGAGTTTGTGTCCCAAAATCGATACTCGAACAGAATATGGTCTAAAAATCCTTATTCGAACACCAAAAAAAATTTGGAAAAAAAAAATGAACAACCTGGGCTTTGAATCTAAACCCTAATTGAAGAAGTTTAGACCAAGAATCGGAAATTTGGGTACCAAAATCAGTACTCGAACACATAATTTAAAAAATCCATAGTTGAACACAAAATATCCATGAAAAAAATTATAAAAAAATACAAGGCTTTGAATCTAAACCTTAGAAATTAGATTGACATTCACGCCAATGACTTTGGGTCAAAACACAAATAATCGAACACAATATTCATGAAATCGGTACTCCGAACACAAAAAATCCTAAAAAAAGAAGCTACGAACGATTTCGCCCCAAACGCGTAGTGAAGCAGACTTGCATGTTGTTTCCATATGGTCAAAACCAAAATTTAGGGGAGTAAGAAACATACCTTTCTTCGAAAGGAAGAGGATTCACTGCGTGGAAGAGGAGGACTGCAATGGTGAGATTTCTGTTGAAGGAGACGACTGGACTGAGCGTCTGTTTCTCTTCAATATGAAAATCAGAACGAGGGCATTTAAGGAATATGAAAATGTCCGTTCCAATTACTGTTCAAGCGGGTAAACTTAACCCACCAATATCTTGGGTTCAAAATACATGGAGAATCCCGAATAAAGAAGCGGGCCGAACCCTTTTTTCCGTCGGGTACGATACTAAATGCTACCAAACACCGGGATTCGTGGGTTAAAAAATAGACTATCCCGCACTTACACCCCTACCAAACGGACCCCTAGTGTTACCTCATGTGCTATGCACGGGCCAAACGACTTTGAATAATAAAGAAACAATAAAAATTAATTAGATGATAAAACAGGAAAATAATAAGATTATAAGAAAGTTCATAAGTAATAAAATATGCTGGATATTCCTTCCTCCTAAAGTAAACAATATTGTGTTGCAACATATAAATTTGTTTCATCAACGTGAAATGAAGATAAATAAATTTCTAACGCATTAGAAGAGTTGACCAGTTAGGAAGAGGGATCGTGAGACGGGGGAGGGGTGAGGTGATTAGGAAAGACTTGATAGCGAGAGACCTGGATGATAGTCTAGCTCTACATAGGACAGAGTGGAGG
>JAOWBJ010154406.1:0-12125 GCA_028566335.1 Monarda citriodora | reverse complement strand
GTTACATACTATCAACAAAGAAGACAACAAAGAAGACTGTTACAAATGAAAAGGAAACATAAACAAATTTCATATACCTTTTGAAAATTAAGTCGATAGAGAAATTTATTACTACTATATTATACTACTTCCATCTCACAAGATTAACTGCATTTTTCTTTTTGGTTCATTTCATTCATTAGCTCAAACTTGTAATATGGCAAACAATATTTGACTCTCTTTAACCCTCTCTCTCTTTTGAATTAAATGAAACCACACAATTTACTTTTTTTAATATTTGTGCTCATACTTTACAGGGCTATTCTTGTGAAATGGAGGTAGTATACGTCTTATTTGGATTTGCATATCAACTAAGAAAGTAAGTGCAGGGCGGAGCCAAGGGGGGACTGGGTAGGCTTTAGCTTCCCCTCTTAAAAATTTTATAGTTATGATATTTTGATATTTTTAATTAATTAGTATTCAATCCTTACAAAATAATAATGTCAGAAATTTTAGAAATAATAATAGTTTTGATATGTGATAATTTAATAGATAGATGATTGAATAAGATTAATCGATAATGTACGTTGAATATTGAAAGAATAAAATTCAGAGATAGAAAACGGGAAAGAAGAGAAGGCGGAAGAATCATTTTTTTTTTTTATGGTGATGTTGTTATCTATGAAAAAAAAATTGTATAATAGTAGTATATTTCTGTATCGATGATTCGTGGATCCCCTATGTACCTAAAGGTTACACGCATGTGCATATAGATTAACTATTTCATCAAAATAATTTGATTGGTTACCATAAGAAAACAGAAAAAAAGAAAAAGAAAAAAAGACACGTTATCTCTGCTGGGTAATAGAAAAGGCGTTTTACTTTATGGTACAGCTCATGAAATTTTGAACCACCTCTTTCTCCACGTGTATCGGTTTAGAGTGGTCACACAATTTTTTTAGAATCAAACTTCAGTCCACACTTTATCGGAAATTTCCTTTTCGGCCAAAACCTTTCGGAAACCCCACTTGTCCCCCTCAAGGGCCTCAACCCCAATTTGGGCAAATCAAATAATTTTGATTCGATTCGTGATTCGGATTCGAATAGCCCGATTCGTATTCGATATTTTACGATTCGAATTCGAAATCAAATTTTATTTATGATTCGATTATTATTCAAATACAAATCAAAATTTTTGATATTCGATTCGAGATTCGAAAGTATTCGTTTATATATATATATATATATATAAAATTAAATATATAAATATATATTTATATTAAAACTAATACTCATGATATAATTTCTTAAGCCCACTTAAATAATTAGTTCTTAATCACTTAAATAGTTCATACTCCACAACTCAACGGTTAAGCTCAACCCCACCATTTCTTTAATTATTAAATTGAAATGAACGAACAGAAGTAGTAGTCGTTTACAATCTGCGCTAACGAGCATTATCATCTATAAAAAAAATTATAATTTATCAAGTCTAAAAACTAAAAATACTTTAAAAGTTCTTACATGTTTCAAACTCAACCCATTAATTGTCATTATCCAATCCAATAATTTCAAATACGGATCATTTTTGAATCAAACATCTAAAATTATTATTTAATTATAATTATAATATATTAGAAAATTAAATATATACATAAGCTAAACAAATCTCGATATTCGATTCGGATTCGTAAAAATATTCGATTAATCGTAAACAAATCGGATTTCCTATTCGACATAGTATTCGGATTCGATTCGGATTCGCGAATAATTTATCAAATCCGGTTCGATTAGACTGATATTCGATTCGATTCGATTCGTTTACAAGCCTACTGCAGGCCCACCTCATGAACTGGCTCCTTCCCACGCCTGCGACCAGGCCCTCTCCTGCCATTGTTGCCTCCTCTGTTTGCACGTGTAATCACCATTACAACGGAATCTGGGTTTGCAGGTAAGGGGTTCACGAATTTGTTCTTTCCACAGGCGGCGCCAGTGATCGATCCCTAAATTCCAGAGAGGTTGTAATAGTAAAAACACAAAGGATAGACACCGAGGTTTAACGTGGTTCGATCTACTGAAGTAGATCTACATCCACGGGAGTAAAAGGGTTTCTGCCTTTATTGCTTAATAAGTACAATATGAGAATACAAGATAGCGTGTGTTCATCATACGTCAACTAACTATTTATGTGAATGTATCTTTTGCATGGGCTTCACCAAGCCCATATCCTACGGCCTATGAACGTCCTTCAGATGTATATGGTATCTGCCGAGATATTTGGCAACACTCCCTTGATTTGCGCCCGTTATGGGCTAGCCGTCATACCCTTCCAAACCAATGGGCGTGATCGGCGGCGAGAATCTCGGGATTGGTTGTAACTGTCTTACAAGCGTTGTCAACACCTCGGCAGAAGAGGGGAATACCTCATTGGAGCCGAGGTATTTGTATCTGTCCGATGATGTAAGTACCTCGGTGGTGCTGAGGTATTTACGTAAACTCATTAGTGTCGAGGAGGAAAGCTAGGTACTGACCAAGGAAACTTGCCAAGCTTCTGAAGAGCTTGAGAGGTCCGATGCTCTTAACAGACCAGTTGTTGTGGGCCCCGAATAAACTGGGCCTGGTAACTGGGCTGGTGGATGTTGGACCGTACTCCATCACTTGCTTTCTCAGATTTATATTTATTTTCTTTACATGCTTTCAATTATTTATTGTTTTCATAGTTTAAGATTTATTGCTTTCATTTTAATCCTTTCGATTTAGTGCTTTCTAGTTTAGAATTTATATGATTTCTTTACATGCTTTATTTAATTGCTTTCATTAGATAAATTTATTTGCTTTCTAGTTTAGTTTAATTTGTGTCTAGAGGATTTACATGCTTTATTTAATTTCATTGTTTTAGATTAATTTAAATTGCTTTTATTTAATTCATGTTATTTAATTGCTTTAATTAGGATTTAGAATTATCAACTCAATTTTCTTTGTTTTAGATTTAGCGTGTTTATTTTCTGTCGTGTGAGTTTCTACGTGATTAAATTCTCTGCAAAGTTTTCCTTGTGAGTTCGACATTGAGTTACCTTACTTGCTTACTATGATAGACCTCTTATTGTTGTGAGCACTTTTTGGTGAAACACAAATTATTGGGCTACAAAGCCAATTTATTTTTTTGCCAAAAAAAAATAGCTTTAACATATTTAAAAGGAGATGGCAGGGCAGAAAAAAAAAATTTGAGAACTGAAAAATCTTCATATTTCTAATATGAAAGAGTGAAGGTGCATAAATATGGGTTATTACCTACCTTATCCCTAAAAGCAATGCTAATTATGCCAAAATTCTTTACTACTACATCCGAGCCTTGTGGTCTAATGGCAACATGTGATGATATCAAGGATAGGTCCTGTGTTCGATTCCCATCGTCGACATGTGGCGTGTGATTAATAATGGTATTATTATTTGGCACGGCCCGACTTGCGGGTTCGGCCAATTTTAGACTTTTCGATACGCATTTCCACCGAAACCTAATACGAATTTTAAAATTAAAAAGCAATGCTAATTATGCCAAAATTCTTTACTACTACCTCCATTCTATTATATCTATTTCATTTTGGACTTTTCGGTACGCATTTCCACCGAAACCTAATACAAATTTTAAAATAAAATTTTAATACAAGTTCATTTGGTAGAGGTGGTAAAACACAATACAAAATGAGGCTTGTCCTTTTATTTTTGTTGTTGACCTAGCAATTGCATGACCTTTAAATTTTTTATATTTAATTGTTACAAAACTAAAAAGAAAGAAAAAAAAAGCGATGAGATATTACATACTGCCCATAAACCTCTGATACAGATAACTCCACGCATTCAGATAGCCAGAGCGAAAAACATTAGTGGAAATACTCATAATCTGGAAACTAATCTAGTACGTACAACAAAAATGAAGATTCTGAGAGAAGCTACAAACTCAAGAACTAAGCGTTCCATAACTAAGAAGTAACTTCCCTATATTCAGACGAATTATGTTTCCATTTCAGATACCTGAACATACACCATCTGAGTGTATCCATTGAACACCGACTTGTCGAGTTGAGATAATCCAAGCCGTTGAAACAAGTTAAATCGACCATCTTTCACAATAGGGCTGGGGGCCCGCGCTGGTTCATATCGTGTTTGATGAGTAAGAGAAGGGCCCGCCACTGGAGGTAGCTCCCAGTAAACATCTAACACCGACTCCACAAATCTGCTGTTCTGAAAATGCTCTTCATAGGTTATTGCCTTGTTGCTGTGGTTGAAATCATCGCGCATATAGCCTCTGACACCCCACCACACTTCTCCCGGCCCACATAGCTCGTCTGTATCGACTGCTTTCTCCCAGAATTTCCTCCTTCTGTACCTTATTCTGGCTTCATCACTATCTCTAAAGCAACTATGTCCGCCACCTGAATGAAACGGAGAAGTTAAACTGTATGTGGGTGTTTACTTTAGGTGGTAGTCTGCTAGATTAGGTAAGTGATACTACATATGATTGAGTATTTGATGGATTAGACGATCAAACAAACTCAAGAATCGTCACAATATGAGATGGATTAACCTGTATTGTTTTCATCTATACCAAAAGTAGAGACCCCCCAAGTAAACATATGATTGAGTACTTGAAGTGTTGGGCAATTGTACAAACTCAAAGTTCTTCATCATGTAACAAAATATGTGGTGGATTAGCCGGTATCATTTTCATGTATACCCAAAGTAAACACTGCCTATATATGTATAAAATCTGTGCTAGAATAGGTTGATACTTGATACTTGACACAACTAATTGCTAGAAATGAATAACAAGAAAAGTTTCTGGAGTAAGAAGAGTATGATAATAATACTACCAAGAAATTCATGTTATGAAATAGATACCTCTAATGTAAGGTTGATCACATATTTGCCTTAATGAATAATGGTCCCCAGTACCAGTATCATAGTTGTCCTCGAAAACTAGATGTTTGAAGCCAACTTTCACTGCTTGCTTTAATCTAGTAATCAAGAAGTCAAAATAGAAAAAAGTAAGACATTATGAGTTTATGAATTGGAACAATAAGTAGGATTGTGAATATTAGTAGTTAAAATTGAATCAAATCGTGGAGGTAATCTTTGTAATTGCTAATAAGAAATTGTAAACTTACCTCTTGAGTTCATTTTGATGGTCATCAAAGAACACAAGAACCCGACTAGGATCTTCAATCCCCTGTTTCTTCAACACTGTTTCCCAATCTATGCTTCCAAAATCCACAAAATCTTTCCCAGCAAAGTAAGTGCAGTTTTCATCCACATAAGCAGGCCCCTTTTTTAGATACTTCTCTGGATGACGAGGTGTGATTGATAAAATAGGCGTATAGGGCATAGCTTGCCTCAAAACCCAAGTAGAATGCCCCTTAAAGGCACCGCTCTCAATCATCAAATCGGGTTTCACCCATCTTGTTATGAACCAAAGTCCAAAACTGTGATCGAACCCCATGCCATACACGTTGTTCTTGATGGGCCGAGTCTCGTAAATTGGCACAAATTCCTCAAGAGCTCGGAGTAAATCCTTTGATGTCCATTCGACAATTTTTCCATGTTTTGATCTGCCTTTTGACAAGGATAACAATCATATGCATATACAACTTACTGAAACGTCATGTTTCTGCCAGATTAGCAAATTTTAAAATCAATAGCCTAAACATGAATGGGTGGTCATTGTATTGGAGAATCGATAAACTAATGACAGAATTATATCTTATCATTTCCACGATACATCTCTACTACCTTAAATGTTTCCCATGACAAATACTAGCACTTAAAAATCTGATTATCAAACAAAGCAAATCAACGAAGCAACAAATCGAAGAAATTTGCTACGCAAGCAAAATAAAGTTACTAATAAAGAGCTTCAAGGAAAGCTGCTAACTTACTGAAATATTTTTCAACAAATCCTAAAAAGGTTACTAATAAGGGCTGCGAATTTGAATCCGAATTTCAGTTTTATCCCCTAATTCATTGCAATACAGTATCCAATTCCACTCCCATGCTATCAAATCTGAGTCAAACACAGAACGCCATCATTGACAAGAAGCCGATTCACAGCTAAGGTGAGCCTCATATCCCCCAGGCATTACCCCAAATAATCAAGTAATCAATCAATTATCACAACCAAACCGAAATTCACAATCACGATCACTAACAAGCAGCAATTAGATCTAAGAACTAATAACAAACGATCATCAAAAAACCACAATTTAATGACCAGTTTGTCCCCAAACAATGATGTATTCAGCTAAATGAGAACTTACACCAAGGAACGCCGAGAGCTCCGAAATCCGACTCGACTCCATCAACCGGGAGGAACAACTTCGTGATGCCGAAGGAGGACGCCGGAACCGAATCATGAGAGCTGAAAACTAGAGAGCAGATAACGATGGTTGCAGCCGCGGTGACCAGAATGGGCCACAAATTACCCGTTCGGGTCAAGTAATTCGTGAGCCGAACTGCGATTGGCATGTGTTTGCGGGTCTTGGACTCGTCGGCTTCTAAACCTCCGCCTCCGTTCTCAGCGGCGTGAGGCGGACGGCGAGTGGAGACCGTTCCTTCCAGGAGATTGTGCGCTGTCGGCATCTTCACGCTCATTGCGTGCTCTGCTACGTGGGAAAGCGATGAGCTTCAACACTCACTCAGAAATGGAAAAGATCGATATAACATTCTCGGAAATATTACTTTGGCCCCTCAACTTCATGTTAACTACTTAACTATACATTACTCCCCTTATTAACCATAAACTTTGCAAATGGTCGGATGTTGTATCTCTAAATTAATGTATTATTGAATATTTTATTTAATAAATTAAAAGTAATCGTAAAATAAAATTATGTGGTTCGAGGTAAAGTTATAAATCTACGGCTAATGGTTATTTTGATTTCAATCTGTAGCATTTTCTAAATATTAAGTGAACTTATTATAATCTTTCGTTTCAATTTTAATTTTTTTTGGATGGAATAAGAAAGGAAAATAAATTGACAATAAAAAAAGAAAGGAGTTAAGGCGATGGAAGTATTTTGCGGAAAACAAAAATAAGAAGAATTAAAGGAATTAAGCCCAATAGTTAAATGCACAATAGGATTTAAGTCGATGGTCTCGTAACACATTCTTTATAGATGATCAGAAAAGACGATGTTTGGGAATCGAAAAGAGCTAATAGATTATTATTATTAAAACTGATGGTATTCCAAAGCAAATTCATGTGCCTACAAAAATAGTATGATTTTTTTTTTGATAACCAAGCAAAAAAAAATTCATGCACAACAACATTCAATAAAATATGCGGGAAAAATTTGGGATAGTTAGGCGGGAAAATTTTGGGGTGGTTAGTTTTGCCTTTATATATATATAGGGTTTTCATCCCTAATAAGACATTATTAAAGAGGATGAATGTCCAACATATATTTCACATATTATTCCTTTAAAGGGTTGATGTAGGACAAATTTAGGGGCTTCAATACGCCCCTCACGTGCAGGCCGGTAATCGTCGCACGTGAAACGCCATAATCGGCAGCCATCATTGGCTAAAATATTCATTAGTAGACTGTCAACCACACCTGTTCGGATACCATATAGAAATAGGGTCCTCACCACCTAATAAAGCCTTATTAAGGGGGAAGGGTGTTCAACTTACATATCACATATCATTTATTTAAAAGCCGATATAAAACAAATTTAGGGACTTCGACAATAGATAGATACCTCCGAAAATAATACTTATTTTTTCATATTTGGTGGACACAATTTGTATTTTATAGCTTTATAAGGATAGAATACTTTTTGTCTCAATTTAAAAACTACTTTAAGATCCACATATTATAAAAAATAAAATCCATGTGAGAAAATTATGTTCATGTTTACTATATTTACAATATGATCAAAACAGGAAAATAAATCTCTGCAAGTATCGCCTTCAGTTAAATAAAACAAACTCAAAGTTGGCGAATCCTACATTGACACGTACAACAATACTCTATACAAACAGTCTCACAAAAATCCCAAAAAAAACCCACTGATTTTATTCTCACATCTCTATTCCAAGATCAGTCACCCAATCCAAAGAACAAAATCGAAATGTCTAAATTAGGAAATATCTCTAATCAAAGAAAGCACAAACAACTCAAGAGACTAAATTAGCTATAAACTGTTCTTGAATCTCACTGTCTTAACCAAGAAAAGACCAAGACAAAGACAAAGACAACCTTAAACATAACCATAACCTCAAGAATTCTCTGTTCTAACTCTGCAACCACTTCCATTTCTAGTAATCACTGCCTTGAATCTTCCTCTCCACCCACGAAGGCGAAAGGACGGGGCTCATCTTGCACTCGCCTTCGCCTTCATCTTTCTCCGACCCGAATACCTTCTCAGAAGGATAAACCTTAACCCTCCACACCTTCATCGTCTGATCCAAGCTCGCGCTGTACACGAGCAATCCCTTCACGATGTCGTTGCTCTCGATGGCTGCAGCCAAACATTTCACCGGGCCGTGATGACCATCGATCACTGCAACACAAAAATGGAATGAATTCCCGTCCTCCCTCTTCCATATCCTTATCGTTGCATCTTCGGAGCCACTGAGGATCAAGTCTTCGATTGTGACTAGGCACAGAACGGAGAAATGGTGGCCTTGCAAGAATCCTGCGTGATTGTATCTACCAGAAATTCTCTCTTTCTCCCAGAAGTTTATTAGGCCGTCGGAGGAGCCGGAGTAGAGGAAGCAGTCGTTCGAGGTGAGGCTGAGGGCGAGAGCGTTTACCGGAGAAGGCTGGAATTTGAGAGTCATGGTGAGAATATGTGAGGTTTCTCTGGAAACTCTCCTCCAAATCTTGACTGTTCCATCGGAGGAACATGTGAAGACGCAGCCGTCTTCTTGATTTATCACGATCGAGTTGACGTGGCCTTCGTGCGCGATGAAGGAGTCAACGCATCGTTGTTCTGAGATCTTCCACACCTTCACAGTGTGATCCCAAGAGCCGGTGTAGAGAAGCTTCTCCAAGTTGTTGTAAGCTAAGCAAGCAATGGAGTCTCTGTGTTGGATTTTCTTCTTCGAGTAGTAGGAAAACAGAGATCGTCTCCGAGGGATGGTGGTGATTTTCTTGGGGCGGAAATGCTGCATTAGGGAGAGATCCCAGAGGCGGATTCTGCAGTCGCCATGGGTGGTGATGAGGAGCTTACCGCATGCGAGGATTGCTCTGACTTGGCCCGTTGAGGCTTTTAAGCAAACAGTTTCTGTGCAGTCGGGTTGCTTCCAAGCGTGGATTCTGCAGCTGGACGAGCCGGTGAAGATGAAATCTTTCGAGACGGTGATGGAGAAGATGTTGCCCTCACTGCGATGGAGCGAGGCTAGGCAGTGGTAGAGGAGCGGCGGAGATGGAGACGACGGCATGGGAGACCTCGTCCATGGCGTTTCTGGGCTCATTTTCCAGAGAGGGAGGGAGGCGGCGGAGGCGCAGGAGGTTCTCGCGGACGAGAGGTGGGAATCTGGGAAATCGCCGCCGCCATTGTTGCCGCCGAAGGAGAATCTCCTTGGGAGAATTATGCTTTTCCTCTCTTCGTCGACGAACTGCCTTAGGTCCTTTTCGGAGCAGAGCTCCATGGAAGAGGAAGGTGAAGAAGGGTTAGAGCTTTGAGGAGAGATGCTAGAAGATAAGCTAATAAGAGACACATGCAGTTTAATTAATTGTTCAAGCGAATTTATTGAAGATATAATATAAGCTTTAATTTTATTTTTCTTGTACAAATATATGCGTCATTAAATCGATATTTTTTCTAAATTAATTAATAAATTGCTATATTTATTTTTCTATATAAGCAGCATGTTTTAGGAGATAACTAACTCAGTTGTGGGGCCATGTATAGCCTGAGTTTTTTTTTTTCTTTAAAATAATAATGTTAGGTCTATATTTTCCCTTTAATATAACTAGTACACCTGCCCGTGCGTTGCACGGGGTGTACAGTACACAGAGACGCATTGTTGAAAATTAATAGTTACTCAAATATCAGGAAGAAAATACTAAACTTCAAATAAATAAATGCAAAATCATAATATAACAAACATATAAACAAAATATCCTACCATTACAATATACAACATACAAACATTACATTATATTACACATTCTGGAAAACTTCTTTATATACGACATTCATGGTCGTACTCTCATCATTTGCACCATCATTAGAAATCAAAATTCTAAGTCCAGCACGGCTCCGAACTCTCGACACAGCAACGTACAATTGTCCATGCGTGAAAACCGGTCTCGGCAAGAATAAACCAACATGAGACAGTGATTGTCCTTGACTCTTGTTGATCGTCATTGCATAAGAGACAATTAGCGGAAATTGACGTCGCTCAAACTTGAAAGGCATTCTCGGATCAGCTGGGGTCAACGACATTCTTGGAATCAATATCTTCGGATCAGCATTTTCTCCCGTAAGAATTTTTGCTTCCAACACGTGATTCCCAAGTCTAGTTATCACCAATCGAGTGCCATTACACAATCCATTTGTATGGTTAATATTTCTCAACAACATGACAGGAGTTCCAACCTTCAAATATAATTCATGATTTGGAACTCCTGAACATTTGACATCATTCAATAATTCCGGAGTATGTATCTCTTGCATCAAGTCAGTATTTGCATCCGACTTGCATATTGCATCAGAACTCTTATACAATACACCTTCACTCTGATTCATTGAAATCATATGATGATTGACAGATTCAACTACATACAGCGTCGGTGGAAGTATTGCTCTATCATGAAGAGAACTCGTGTCGTCATTGCCCAAACAATACGATGGATACGTGTCATTCACTATGCACTCAATAGGATCCCCAGACCACTTTATCAGAATATCATCTGGAATATCAATAGAAACTTCTCCGTCATTTGGACCTCCTACTTTTCCATCACCTATGTCCGCAATCCACTTGGAGAACCTTTTCAATTCCATAGCTTCATCATTCTCACTCATATTTTGAAGCCTCATATTTTTCATCAAGCGCAAAACCTTGCAATCTCTCCAAATATATGACGCATTTATTGTTGCAAAACAATATCTTGTCTGCTTCCTTTTGGAATTACGGGCAATATTTGTCTGAAATCTCCTCCAAAAACAACTGTCTCGCCACCAAAACATGTATAAGCATTTGATGGATTGACCGAGCGCATTTTATCCCGTAGACTCTGATCCAAAGCTTCAAAACAATATTTATGCATCATCGGAGCCTCATCCCAAATGATAAGCTTGCACTTGACGATAAGTTCTCCAAGAGGTGTTCCTTGTTTAATATTGCAGGTGGAATCTCCATTCACATTCAGAGGAATCTTGAATCGTGAATGAGCTGTTCTTCCACCTGGTAATAACAACGATGCACTTGAAGCAACATTTAAGAAAATTTCGCCTTTAGACCTAATTGCAGCAGAGAGTGTTTTCCATAGAAATGTCTTACCAGTACCACCATATCCATATACGAAAAAAGTTCCTCCAGAACCTGAACTTACTGCATTCATCTCAGTATCATATGCACATCGTTGCTCATCAGTAAGTTTTGCAATAAGAATGTCATGTTCCTCACCCAGAGTTTTACGGTCATATCTCAATTCATCACTAATCAATCTGTTTTTGTCAAACACAAAGAACTCTTCACTCGGGAAAGGAATACCTTGAAATTCTTGCAAACTCCTACCAACACTTCGCAACTGTTTCTCAGTTACCACAAGCGCATAATTCTTGATTTGGTCTTGCGTCAATTGAAGTTCTGCAATTGCAGTTTTGCAATCAATACACTTGTTAGGATCCGATCACGCACGCGGACACACGTAGAGGGGGGGTGAATACGTGTGTTGGGGAATATTAAAACTTTTTCCAAATTAAAGCTAATTAAGAAAATCCCCTCAGAGTGAGAAAGATAGCTGCCACTGGAAGTGGTAGTAGCAAATTGCTAGAGATGGTGCTAGCGATCGCTAGTACTGAAGTTAGCGATCGCTAGTGGCGTAGCTTGAAAAACAGTGCGGAAGCGTTAGCGTGCAGTTTTGAGAAACTCTTGCAATATCAAATCTCTTAGTTGCTTTAGTGGGTGTGTG
>JAOWBJ010154299.1:0-12126 GCA_028566335.1 Monarda citriodora | reverse complement strand
CAAAACGGACTAATGGAGCGGGATAGAGGGAGTACTATAGTAGTATTGATATACTACCTCCGTCTCAAGTGAGTAGCTCCGCTTTCCATTTTGGGATATCTCATCTATTAGCACTCTTTCCTAATATGGCAAAAAAATACTTGGTTCTCCTTAACTCTCTCTCCTCAGAATTAATTACAACCACACAATTTACTTTTCTTAATTTTTACACCCATCTCATACGGTGCTACTCATATGAGATGGAGGTAGTAGCTTCTTCCACAGAGTGTGGAATATCTTCTTCATAAAGTGCCTTATCAAAATCTCTCGTCTACAATAGATTAGGAATAATTTCGCCCTTTCCAATCTGGTGAGTATCTCTTCGGAGGTATTCCACGAGTACTTCGAGGCGTAAACCCGCAACTGTGTACTCTTTGCTGGCGTCGGATCATCCAAACGTGATTATGGTTAGTCTCAAACAGTAAAGAATCAGTAGGGATACCAATGTCTCTCACCTCAGGCATACCGTCCGAGGAAGCTATCGGAGCAGGAACACTAGGCTCGACGGCCCCCACTTGAGTATCTGAAACCTCCTCGTCAGTAACACTAACATCCTCTATTGGTTCCCCCGTCTAATCAGACACAAGCTCATGACTATGAGGACTAGGAACATGAGAGGTAGGAAGAGGGGGTGGTATGAAATTATTGCCCGAGGTTGAGAGTTGTAGCCAGCTTAGAGAGTCAATTTCGGTTCGAGAATCACTCTCCCCCTGACTCCTAAGGTGGCTATAGAAGTATTCGGTTTTAAGGAAGTCACGGTTCATAGTGACAAACAGATTTTTGGTTTTGGGATCATAACATCAATAACCCTTTTGGTGTAACCCATATCTGACGAATATTCCTTTGATTGCTGCACAAGGAGATAACTTTGTGCGCTCAATTTTAGGAATATGGATGATTACAGAGCACCCAAAGGTTTTTGGGTCAAGGGTAAGAGGAAGTGGTAAATCAGTATGGGTGGAAAGGATATGTATGGGTGTGCTCATTTTATGAGGGGAGTCAATTCATTGTGTAAACTGCGGTGGCTAAGACTTCGGGCCAAAAAGAGGTGGGTACCCCAGAGTCTATGAGAAGGGCTCTTGTCATTTCGAGCAGAGTCCTATTTTTCCTTTCGGTTACCCCATTTTATTCGGGTGTATGGGGACAAGTGGTTTGATGGATCATCCCCTTTTTGGATATGAAGTGTTTCATTTGGTGGTTGACATATTCCCCCATTATCGGAACAATGTATTTGGATGTTTTTCTTGTATTGGGTTTTGACAAAGGTACAGAACGAGGTAAACTTTTCAAAAACTTCTGACTTGGATTTCATAAAATATATCCAAGTCATGCGAGAGCAGTCATCAATGAACAAAACAAAATACTTGAATCTTCCTCCATCCAAAACAGGTGCAGGACCCCAAACATCCGAGTGAACAAGGGAAAAAATGTGTTCCATGCGAATATTGTTAAAACTATAAGTACGTCTATAGCTCTTCGCAAGAAAACACGTATAACAATCTAAATGGGAGATTTTATCACAATTAGGAAAGGGAGTCTTAAGATACCCGAGGGATGGGTATCCTAGTCGTCTGTGCCATAGCCAAGCCAGTTTTTCAGGAGATCCGCGAGTCAGCAACGCGTTACTCTGTTTAGCTATCTCGTCAACGTAGTAGAGCGCTCAGTTCCATGACCAACAATCGTCCCCGTCTGGATATCTTGTAACATACAAAACAATGGCTGCATTAACAAGGTGCAGTTAAGTTCCTTGGTAACATGGCTCACACACAATAATTTGTGAGACAAAGTAGGCACGAAAAGACAATTTTGAATTTCCAGAGTTGGTGAAATTCTGATTGTTCCTGCTCCTTTAACCGGAAGTAGTTCCCCATTTGCAGTCTGGACATGAGTTTTTCTTGACTTGGTGATTTTACCGAAGTCCGAAGGGTCAAAGGACATAGTGTCGGTTGCACCGCAGTCAAAAATCTAATTGTTATCGTGAGCTTGATTTCCGGAGGTCGAACAAGCTGTAGAAACATTTGCAAACACGGAGAATTGATTTTCACAAAAAAGTTCAAAGTTTTGGGGTGGTTTTCGGAATTTTCTGAACTTCTGGGGTGAAATTGTCGAATAGCTGAAAGATTGGGGACCCCCTGGTAATTTTTGAAAATTTTTGGGCCCTCCTGCTAATTTCCGGAAACTATTGGGCCGATTTTGTAAGGCTTCTTTGGGTCGGGTGCCTTTTTCGAGATTTCTTATAATCCGAGGGACCATTCTGCAATTTCTGATAACTTGGAGATATAACATTTAAATTTTCTCTCATAATTGTCGAAAACCTAGTTGAGGCTCCTCTCATAACCGATACCGGCGCCATGTCTCTGACCTTGTGACCACCGGCTCCGGTTTCTTCAAATCTTCATTCTCTGCTTCCGACGGGATGCCCTCCAGTGCTACCAGCCGCATTTGCGGTGCTGGCAGCCTAGTTGTTAGCGACCCGGTGTCTTCCTTGTCTTGTGGTCGGAGATATTGGATTTCGGAATAGAGTCTGGCCCGATCGACCACCACGCGAGACGAGTCCAGTTCCAATTCCTCCACTGATTGATGGCTGAGTCGTCGGTGGCTTCAGAACACCGTCGTCGGTAGCCTCCCGCCGGAGTGGATAATTGTCCCCTAATTCTGACATCGTTTTCTTTCCTTCTGGGAATTTGTAGGTTCTTGATTTTGGTCAGAGGGTCTGGGTTTGGTATGGGGACGTGATGAATTTTAATATCTGAGTCCCTCTTGTTCTTCCACCTGCTCTGATACCATCTTAGAATGGTAATGGAGAGAGGAGGAAAAGATTATGGAAGTGGCCATGTGAATTTTCTGTTTTTTATTTCATACTTAGGTCTCGACTGATCCCTCTCAATATAGGGATCAGCTAATATGTACATAAGGAAACAAATCATACATAAATGTAAATTAGCCCATGAACGGTACTAATTGATTATTTCATATACTAATACTCTCCTATTCCAACAGTTACATGGGTATTTAGGGAGAATTCAATGGAATACAGCAATTGACCAATGTTATATATAGATCGGTTGTACACGAGCCAAGTCGAGTTGGTATATTCGAGCTCGACTCGTTCAAAAGTTCGTTGTTCGAGTTCGAGCTCGACCTATAATTATTGAGTTCGAGATCAACTCGACTAATATGTGACAAGTAGCTCAGTTTGAATCCAAGTTTGAACTCAGCTCGTGAAAAACTCGAGTAATAACCTTATAGTATGGTGTTTATGTGTAAAAGGTGTAGTTTGAATATTTCAAGAGCACAAACCTCGTACTGACTCTCTATATTTCTAATCAATATGTATAACAAGGAGGAATGAAGGCCAAATCAATCAGTGGTTGACATCGGTGCCGTGGTCACCCAAGTCGGTTGCAGCCTGAGAAGCTTTGCTCAGAGCACCCGACACCCAAAGCGCTTTTCGAGCGAAGTAACTGCTGTTGACGACAGCGTTCGCAGCAGAAACTGCAGTTCTTCCAGTTGCAGAGATGGTTGATTTTGCAGTATTTGTTATGTGGTAGGTTTTGGTCAACGGACCTCGCGGCTTCGACGCAAAGATCTGGTCAGTTAGTCTATTCTTAGGAGGGCGGAGGCCGCCGCAGCTCGCAAACCGGAGGAGGCTGCCAAATCTTTATTGGCGGCCTTGAAGATGGAGCTTCACAGCCTTCGGAGCGAGTACTCTCAGTTCTCCGCCGATGTTGTGGCGGATCAAGGGCTCCTGCTCAGGTCGTTCGCGGAGAGGCTTCTTCTCTCTGCGAGGTTCGGCGAACTGGCATCAAACCTCGACACCGTACTTGGCGAATCGGCGGTTGTGGAGATGCTAGAAATCGTGAAGACTGACTACCCCGACGTGGATGTCGCCAAGTACGGGTACAAGCGCCGATCAGATGAGGAGAACAACCGGACTCTGGCTGAGGAGGTTTGGGTGGGTCTTCAAGATTTTCCCTTGCTGAAGGAGCTTGAGTCCGCTTTGGTTCAGCTCACTGAAGAGGCGGTGCGAGCTGCTAAGGTCGACCGCGAGGTCGAAATTGATGCCCTTTTCTCCCTAGTGTCCAAGGGGAAAGCCCATGTCCAATAACCGGTGGTGGCCACCTAGGGTTGGTGACTCCCCTCCCTTGTAATTTTTTCTTTTTTTGTAGATCATCATGTAATCACAGTGCCACTAGGGCACTGCTTTTGTTATGAATAAAATGAACAACTGTTTTCCTCACACATCTGAGCTCGCTATTTTACTTTTCTTTCTGTAATCAGTCTCCATCTCCTGATATGTATGATGCATCGCCTCTTGTTGATCGTATAAACGAACTTTTAAACTCGCTTGCGGCCGCCAAAGCTGAAATATCTTTTTGGAAGGACAAGTGTTATCAGTCTGATGCCATGGTTCCAGCTGGGCCTAGTTCGTCGAGTGGACAGGAGAGCAAGTAGATACACTGGAAAGAGGAGTATGGCCAGGCCGTTGAGGAATGTGAGCGTGTTGCGACATCCGCACAGATCAAGTACGATAAACTCCAGGCGTAGTATACTCTTCTTCAAGACGAACTGAAGGAGTCAAAGAGCGAGCTGAAGGAAGCGACCAGTGAGCTGAAAGCGAATGACAAGATGACATAAGAGCATGCGGCATACGAGATCTTTGTGTAGCAAAGTGGGGGCGTCCCGATATCTAAAGTCAGGAAGCTCGTCACCAAGTGTAGTGCTTATGGTCGGCGGGCTGACTGCGAACCGCTTGTACTGCACGAACAGATCATCGAGCTGAAGAGAATAGCTGGCTTATATCAAGTTATCCTCGAAAAATAACCTTCTCTTTGCCGATTTGTTGGAGATCGCTCATACGTTGAAGAGGCTAGTCCTTCTACTTCGATTGTTGTTGTGCGCCACACCGCGCGAACTGCGAATTCTCGGTAGGCTCGACCTACAGTGTCTGGAGCCTGTAGAGGTGGAAGGTCCGCAGGTCAGAGTGTGACTGGCCGTGGGGGAGGATGAGGACTAGGTTGGGGATTCGACCTTGATGTTGTGCTCAACACGGACTTCAGCTCCGGTGAAGATTTTGCAAATGGCTAAATTTTAGTCCATCCAATAGGCCTCCCCAGACTTAGAGTTGTAATAGGCTATTCGTATGTTGTTATACCTTTGCCCTTTATAAATAACAAAGTATTATTACTTCGTCGTTTATTGTGCGAACTAAATTACTTCTATTTTGTGTTGATATACATCATTGCTCGTTCGAAGTAGAATGACTTCTTTTTTGCGATGATCGAGGTCATGGCTGGTTTGAAGTGAAAGTGTTCCTTCTTTGGGAAGACCGAAGTCACGGCTGGTTTGGAGTGTGGGTACTTCTCGTTTGCGATGACCGGAATCAAAGCTGTTTTGAAGTAGTGGTTTCTCCTTTATGGGACTTGTAAACCCCTAGGTCGGGTTTCATGAGTCCAAAGATGAATTTTATCTCATAAGGGGGCCAGCCTTAGAGGAATTGTGTGTGAATTTTTACGTATAAGTGAGACATGCAAAACATGCAATGAGAGTCATGAATGAATGGAATGAATTTTATTAATGTAGGTCATAAGAACCCTTGCCGAGATCTTCTGCGATCTGGTATGGTCCTTCCTATGTGGCTTCCAATTTGCCGAGCTTTTCTGCTTTGCTGACTTCATTGTTGCAATGTACAAGGTCTCCGATCTGGAAGTGATGGTGCTTTACTCGGCGGTTGTAGTAGTGAGCTACTTGTTCCTTGTATCGGGCTTCCTTTATGAAGACGAGCTCTATCTTCTCCTCCAACAAGTCTAGATCGGCTCAGATGTTGTCATCATTAACCTCCTCGGAGAAGTGTATAACACGAGAACTCGACATCCCGATCTCGACTGGTATGACTGCCTCGGTGCCATAAACTATGATGTATGGCGTTTCTCCATGCGAGGTTCTGGGGGTAGTCCGGTAGGACCATAGGACATTGGGTAGGTTCTCCACCGACATTCCTTTAGCTCGTCCCAATCGAGATTTCAGTCCATTCACGATTGTTCAGTTGGTGACTTCGGTCTGTCCATTGGCTTGAGGATGAGCCACCGAAGAGAACTTCTATTGGATGTTAAGCTCTTGACACCATTCTTTGAACACCTTGTCCGTGAACTGTGTCCCATTATCTGAGACAAGTATGTGTGGTATCCCAAATCGGCAAACGACATTCTTCCATACGAAATTGAGGGTGTTCTTGCTCGTGATTTTGGCCAATGGTTCAGCCTCTACCCATTTCGTAAATAAATCGATTACTACGATCAAAGGGTGTTCTTGTAGTTGACCCTTTGACAATGGCCAATTGCCAATTGCAGTTGACCCGGGGCCTTGTCAAAGGGTCCTACTATATCGATCCCCCACTACATGAATGGCCACGGGCTTTGCATGCTGGCGAGCTTAGTCTGAGGAAGTCATTGTACGTTTGCATGCACTTGGCATTTTGGACAGCTCTTGACCAGCTCGGTTGCATCGTGAGCTAACTTCGACCAGTAATATCCGCTTCGCATAACCTTCTTGGACAAAGCTCGAGGTCCAATGTGGCTTCCACAAGACCCTTCATGAACTTCTCGCAAAACATAGTTCGCTTCATCGGGTCCTACACACCGCAAAAGGGGTTGGAGGTAGGATTTTTGGTATAGAACACCCTGCTCCAGCGTGTATTTCAGCGATCTAGTGAGAAGTTTTTGGGCTTCAAGCTTGTCATAAGGTAATTCCCCCTTCTTCCAATATTCACGGATAGGGGTCATCCA
The DNA here is from genome assembly GCA_028566335.1 of Monarda citriodora. NCBI lineage: Eukaryota > Viridiplantae > Streptophyta > Magnoliopsida > Lamiales > Lamiaceae > Monarda > Monarda citriodora. The sequence goes on along the minus strand of JAOWBJ010154299.1, from coordinate 5,302 downwards.
ACTTGGCTCGTCGTTGATATGCTCATTTCAACCTGATCGATACTTCGGCTCTGGATATCTTCGACTGGCGAACTGGTTGACTGGGAGGATGCGAGCTTACTTAAGGCATCATCTCGGTGGTTCTGTCCTCTTGGAACTCTGACCAGTTCGAAGTACGAAAACATCTGTTGCGAGCTACGGAATTTGTCAAGATACCTTTTCATCTTTTCTCCGCGGACTTCACTTGCACTCAATATGTGGTTTAATACGACTTGGGAGTCGTTGTAAACTTTGACAGCCTCTATGTTAAGGCTCTTGGTGAGGAAAAGTCCATGAAGGATGGCTTTGTACTCCACCTCATTGTTTGTAGTTGGAAATGTAAACCGGAGTGAGTAGGTTACCTCATGCCCATCTGGACTGATGAGTGGGATCCCTGCTCCGCTTCCTGCTTTCCCCAAAGCTCCATCAACATAAACCTGCCAGCAGTTCGCAGGTGCTTCCTTTGGCGGTTCGATCTCAACTCTCTTCGCGGTCAGTTCGGGAGCCTTTGGATCCTCTTTGAACTGGCCTCGGCTAGGAAATCTGCCAAGGCTTGTCCTTTGATGGATTTTCGGGGATGAAAAGAGATCATATGCTCCCCGAGCTCGATGGCCCACTTCGCAATGCGACCTGAGGCTTCAGGCTTGGTGAGAACTTGGCGAAGTGGAAGATCTGTGAGGACTTGGATCGGATGTGCATGAAAGTATGGCCTCAGTCGTCTTGCAGCGTTGACTAGCGCAAGTGCGATCTTATCCAGTGGCCGGTACCTTAGCTTGGGTCCTTTGAGTGCTCGGCTTATGAAGTATACTGGGAGTTGACGACGTCCCACTTCTCGGATCAGCACTGCACTGACGGACTCATCCGAAGCGTCGAGGTACAGCGACAAAGTTTTTCCCTCCTTCGGAACAGATAGTGTGGGGAGATGGGTGGATAGCCTTTGAGATCGTCAAAGGCTTTGTGATGTTCCTCCCTCCATTCGAAGTTCTGTGCCTTCTTCAAAATTTGAAAGAATGGGAGTTGCTTTTCTGCCGCTTTTGAAAGGAAGCGGCTTAAAGCAGCGAGGCATCCTGTGAACTTGTGAACATCGTGGATCGATTTAGGTATCGCCATATCTTTGACGACTTGAACCTTGGATGGGTTTGCTTCCAAGACCTTTTGCGATATCCAGCAGCCTAGAAACTTTCCAGCTTGCACCATAAAAGTGCACTTATGCAGATTCAGCTTTAAGTTGGCTGCTCGGAGGATGTCGAAGACAGTTTGGAGATCGCCTATGCAGGTACCCTCCTCTCGGCTCTTCACGACTATGTCATTGACATAAACCTCAACGTTCTTCCCGGTGTGAGGCTGGAATATCTTGTCGACCATTCTTTGGTAGGTCGCTCCTGCATTTTATACACCAAATGGCATCTTTCTATACGCGAAAACCCCAAAATCAATAATAAAAGTTGTTTGGGAGCGTCTTCACTACTCATTACATGACGCCCGTACTCAATTCTATTCTTTAACTAGATTTCTTGTCCATTTCTTTTGTACCGTTTCTTCTGTAGCACTCCATCTTATCTGTTTTATGTCCATGGCCTATTGTGATGGCCCTCCGACTCCCCCCGAGTCTCCCCCGTAGCTCAACCGGTTCCCCAAGTGGCTTGGTGGTACCCTTTATAGAAGTCTAAAAAATAAAAAATATTATAGCCGACTAAGGCTTCTACTTTCTTATCTATGTTGGGTAAGGGATAACAATCTTTTGGGCAGTGCTTGTTGAGATCGGTGTAATCTATACACATCCGCCACCCTCCTCCAACTTTTCGGACCATCACCGGGTTGGCTATCCAGGTCGGGTACTTGATTTCGAACATGATCTTTGCTTGGAGCTGCTGCTTCACCTCGTCCCGGATCACCCGGTTTCTCTCCGCAGCAAACTGTCGTTGTTTCTGTTTCACCGGCCTGATGCTGGGATCAATATTGAGCCAGTGAGTGATAATGTCCGGGGACACCCCGGTCATGTCAAGGGGTGTCCATGCGAAGACATCTCTGTAATCTTTGAGGGGTGTCGATCGTGCTTTTGTTGCTATGCCTGGTGGTGCCGCTCAGTTGTCTCGGCACCTCGCAGTGCGATCTGCATGCACTCCTAGGCCCGCTTCTGGTCGCCTCTGACTGTGACCACTCCGTTCTTGGTCGGGATCTTTATCATCAAGTGATATGTTGAGCGGATAGCTCTGACCGCGTTCAACCAATCTCTTCCAAGTATGATGTTGTAAGGCGAGGGGGCTCGTACCACAAAGAACTGGACAGACGTGGTGGAGCTCGCTGGAGATCGCCCCACGGTGACGAGCAAGCTTATAACTCCATCAGGTCGCGTCTCTTCTTGCGTGAAACTATTCAATGACTATGTTGCTAGGGCTAACTGAGCAACATCAATGCTCAGGTTGTCAAAGCACGTTCTAAAAAGAACGCTTACGGATGCTCCACTGTCCACGAACACCCGATGCACCAATTTGTTCGCGACCCCGGCCTGGATCACGATAGCATCGTGATGCGGGGTCTTGGCCGAGACTGGATCGGCCTCGAAAAAAGTTATGGCTTTCTCTTTCCTCAGCCTCTTGCCGACAAGCTCCTCCGAACTCGGACTCCGGGCTTCGACTTTGAGGGAGGACTTGGTCTGCCCCAGTGGCAGTCCGGTAATGGCCTCGATCACCCCATCGAACTTGGGCGTATCGTCTTCGTCATCGTCCTCGGGGTCCTGCTTTGTCTTTTTGTTGGCTTGGGCGTTGCAGCCATCTTCCTCCCCCCCCCGATTTCGACGACGTTTGTTCTTGCCCTGCCCATTGCCATGACCTTGATACCGCTTGAAGGTACCATCTTGCACCAAGGCCTCGATACTCTCCACGAGGTCTTTGCACTCCTCCGTGTCGTGGTCGTGATCTTAGTGGAAAGTACAATATCGCCTTTTGGACCGGCGATCAGCCAGCCTCTGCATGGGGCGAGGCTTCTCGAACAGGTTGGTGTGCGGCTCGTAAATCTCTGCCCTTGGTTTCGTCAGCGGAGTGTATTGAGGTTGGTCGGGTTTTTGTCGTGCACCCAACCTAGACTCAATACCCTGGCGAGGTCCTAGCCTGGACTCCAGTGGACCATTTTGCAGCCTTTCGTGGACGTTGCAGCGACCTGAACTCTAGTACTCGCGATCTGCGGCCTGCTTCTTTTTGCCGGATGACTCACCCCTATCCTGATCGTGCTTCCTCTGATCAGCGTCGTCAGCCCGGGCGTATTCATCGGCGATCTTCCAGAGATCGGTCTGTGTCAGAGGTTCTCGCCTGACGAGCTCCCGGTATAGGGCACCAGGTCGCAAGGCGTTCTGAAACGCCGAGATGATGAGCATGTTACTGGTATCATCAACCTTCAGTGCTTCCTGATTGAACCGTGTCAGGAAGTCGTTGATTGATTCCCCTCCACTTGTTTGATGGTCAACAACTGCGCCGGTGTGAACTTTGGCTTTGCTTTTTGGTGGAACCTCCGCTTGATGACTTCCACTAGCTTGCGGTATGAGCCGATACTACCAAGTGGTAGGCTATCGAACCACACTCGAGCAGTGTCGACCAATAGTTCGGGGAAAACTTTGCACATGTGGACCCCATCGAGTCTCTGATTCCACATGCTATACTGGTACTGACCAAGGAAATTCCTCGGATCCCTTTGGCCATCATAAGATGGGATACTCGGTACCTTATATCGGCTTGGGAGGCGAGCTTCACAGATTTCCTTGGTGAACTGGGTGGTGAGCATCTCGTACCACTACAAGAAAAAGGGTTATAGAAAACACGTCATAGACTACGGGAATTTTATTCGTGTGGTCTATATTGTTATAAACGATGGTGGTATGCTTTCCCGTGGCCTATTAGCATTTTAATAGATCACGGGGAACTAAACCCCGTGGTAATAGACCACGTCATTAGGCCCCGTTATCTATTAGTGTCTAAATTTTAACGGTTATAAACCATACGATTTTTAAAATCCGTGGTCTATACTACTATTATGCTTCATTTGAATTCACTTCATTATACGTCTATACTACTATTATTTAATACCTATTTTAATATCCCAAATTAATGATTAGGTGAAAATTTGATAATAAGTCAACTATACAGCATACTTGAGCTATTTCTAATTGCAAAAGTTTTGAGAACTTATGAAGGCCTTTTTTATTGTAAAATTCTGAAAGTGAATTCAAAATTGCAAACTAGTCTAATATTTATAGTTTAATTTGCAATTTTCTCATTATATTACTACCTCCATATATTATATTACTACCTCAATTTTCCCATTATATTATTACCTTCATCTCATTATATTAGTCTCCTTTGGAGTTTATACGTAAATCAAGAAAAATGAGATGTGTGGTTGTAATGAATTATGATTAGAGAGAGTTAATTGTAGCCAAATATTCTTTGCTATTTTGGAAATTGAGACTAATAAGTGAGATAGACTAAAATGGAAAGTGAGACTAATTTAATGAGATGTAGGTAGTATTTTATAACACCCTATTTTTTTTTATAAAAAAAAAGAAATTAATACCCTAATTCCTCACTCATACCGCCGTCTCCCACCTTTCTGCCATCTCTCAACTTCCCCTTCTGTGGATCTCAGCCGCTCACACTCGACTTCTCCAATGGTTTTCCGGCGACGCTCCTCCCCTAGGTTCTGTTGTCGCCATCGCAAGTCCGATCTAGTCACTTCTGCGACCAGACAAGTATTTAGCATTTGCTTCTTAAAGGTCTTTCATTTGTTTCCCCCAATGGTGAAATTTCTGAATTGAGATTCTTGCTCTTTTTGTCAAATAAAATAGGCACTCCGCTCGAATGGACGATTTGTGTCTATCTTTGCACAATCCAGCATCCAACTTGGGCCAATAGCCTTTGCTTGAAATATGTGTATTACACTTTCGTCTGCATCAGACGTCCCGTACCATATCTTTTAGGTTTGCTAAAGAAATGCACAAATTTCATAATTATTGATTTTGGGTTTGCTGTTCTTTTGGGAAGATCGGTTTGCTTTCTCACAATTTTCACTAGAAAAATCAAAACTAGAAAATGTGTTCATTAGTAAGCAAACTAAAACTCTCATATTAGAGAGCTATGAAACATTGATTATCAGATTTTTCTAATTGACGTGATCAATATTTGGCTATTTCTACATTAATGTTTGTCAATTTGGATACTCTAGAATTCCTACTGCTCTGGTAAATGTCTGATAATGATAACTACTACTGTTATTGTATTTTATTATTCATTAC
>JAOWBJ010154194.1:0-12129 GCA_028566335.1 Monarda citriodora | reverse complement strand
TATATATATATCGGTACTTTATTGCCAAAGGGCGTTTACAGATTTGGTTATTAAGGACCTTAGTGAGAAATTGTAGACCTCAGGAGTCACAGTTGTATTTATATACTTATTATTTCTGAGTTAAGTATCTGATAGGGAGACCTATTCCGTAGATGGCATGCACATGCCACACTCACAGACAACCACTCCCTCGAGACGCCCCACCGGAGCGGGTCATCCGTTATTACCGCGCCTACCAGATGTGTTACAGAGATACCCTACGAGGTTTCCTCAGAGAGTACTGCCAGTTGTGGGGAGCAGCCCATGTCCATGGAGTGTCGGGAACGAGAGAGTCATCCGGTTGATCACGCTACTGCTAGTCGGATGGCGGGAGTACGCTCATCGTATCGCACCCGACTATATCTGGATGAAAGAGGGAGCACCACCACCCGAGAGAGATGAGGACCTACCGGCCTTCGTGGGTATGCTCATCCACTTTTACAACAAGTACATGTATCTTCCCTTCATGCCACGTGCTAAGGTTATCACGACACGACTGCCGCCACCAAGGACTCTGAGACCCTCACCCTCGTCTACTGAGTGGAGCCCCATATGCTCCCAAAATTTCTACTAGTCGGGAGCTGAGGCCGGATCCTCCAAAGTCTGTTAGATTCCACAGTTGCCAGCCGAGGATAGGGAGAAGGCCCCTATGATTGAGAAGAGTGATGACGAGGAAGATGCCTCATGTCTAAGGTGGGAGCTCAAGAGAGGCATTGATCGGCGGACAGCTAGAGCCGAGTGGAGGTGATTTAACGAGGCAGCGATGGAGGAGCCGGATGACTACGAGATGTGGGCTGATGAGCTCCAGTGCCGTATGGCGGAGTTTGAGGAGGAGGGAGAGGAAGACCCTGAGGAAGAAGAGGACCTTGAAGAGGAAGAGGATCCAAAGGAAGATCCGGAAGAGGAAGAGGATCCGGCGGAAAAGGATCCGGAAGAGGAGGAGAAAGAAGAAGACCCGGATGAGTACATCCTCAATGAGTTTGATGAGGAGATCGACATTAAAATGGAACCAGCTAAGCTGGATTTTGAGAATGGGGACAGCATGGTGATTGATGAGGCTACTAGCAGCGATGATGATTCCGACCCCGGAGAGCCCCTGCAGAGCCCCTGGAGATCCCAGATTCCAACTCTGATTGCATCACTATCTGCTCAGAATTGAGACGCCAGCTCCAGCCACCGGATTTTAATAGGAGTCTAGTAGTAGACATGATTCCTATGTTTTAGATCTTCGTACTTCTTGTATGTATTGACCGGTGTATGGGTACCGTGACATTCCTATTATTTCATTAGCTATGATATGTATCAACAGTATTATTTCAGTATGTATGAGAGACCTCGTCAGATACCACATGATTATATTGTGATTGAGTATTTTCTTGTTGAATCCCTGATATTATAAGTATTTATTTCCGATATCCCTATCAGCATGAGATCGTTACAGTAATCGCATAAGTATAATCGTAGTAGTGTAATTCGTACATTAACAATGGAGCTACCTTTTCTTAAAAATGACCAGAATGCCACCCAGAAAGAGGAACCAGCCTTGACGCGAACAGGTAGAAAACCCCGTACCACCGCCGCCTACGGCGAGGAGAGTTGAAGAGATATTCCTGAAGCAAAATCCGTCTGTGTTCAATGGGCTGGGCGACCCAACAGTCTCCGAATCTTGGCTAAAGGCGGTAGAGAGGATTTTTGATTTCCTAGGATGCACTGATCAAGAGCGCTTCTCCTGTGTGGCATTTCAGCTGGTTGGGTCAGTTGACTTCTAGTGGGAGACGAAGAAGAAAATCATGACGCAGGACCAGGTGAACAGGCTCACGTGGACTGACTTCAAAGAAAAAAATTTACGACAAGTACATACCCAAGAGTTACCGGAAGAAGAAAGAGGCATAATTTTATAGTCTGAAGCAGGAAAGAATGATAGTAACTGAATATGACTGGGCTTTCTGTGACATGGCTAGGTACGCCCCGATGATGGTGGACACTAAAGAGAAAATGGCTGAGAAATTTTGCTCGGGCCTGAGGGTAGAGATCCGTATGACCTTAGCTAGCCACGGAGGGCAGTCATACGCAGAGTCGTTGAGCCGAGCACTGGACATGGAGGCTGCCATGTTGGCTGACAAGCCGACCACTACTGCCACACCCGTTGCAAGCTAACTTCGAGCACCGCCACCCATCGATAAACAGACATGTGAGGATAACTACCAGAACAAAAATGGGAAGAGGCCATGGCAGAATCAGCCATGTACCCTTGTGAATCTGAGGTTAGTAAATCCTGCACCCCCTCGCAGTGCCCCATAGGCTCGTCCCATATTCTCCAAGAGAAACAAGATGCGCGAGGGTGAGGGTAAGCTGGGAACGCAAGGATGCTTTACTTGCAGACAAGTTGGACACTATGTCAGCAATTGCCCGACTAAGCAGCAGGGGAGCTTAGCACCGAAGCCTCCACAGGCCAACCGACCAGCACATCTCCGAGCTATGCAAGCTCGACCAGGGCCACCGTAGGGACAACTGCCACCTCCACTGACCTCTCTTCCAACACATCAGCAACAATTCCAGCAACACCAAGTCCAACAACAGTACCACACTCGGAACCAGGCCAAGAAGCAGAAACGGCCGGCAAAGAATAGGGGGATTTGGCAGGTATGGGCACTCTCAACGACATACCTATTTTGATTTAGTTTGATACCGGAGCGTCGTATTCTTTCATAGCCAATACGTATAGAGCTGCCTACAAAACCTTTAGAGTCACACCTAAAGATTGTTTCACTAGTAGGGGGACTACTCACTGTAAAGCATTACTGCGTAAACCTAGAATTATTTCTAGGATCACAAAAATGATTAGCTAAGAAGTTGGGTATTATGCCAATGACTAATATAGACGTCATTTTGGGCATGGATTGGGTGACCGAGAACTGCGCTACAATTCGATGCAAGGAGAGACAGATTTCATTTCATCTACCCGGAGAAGAAGCAACCACATTCCATGGAATATCGATTAAAATAAGGAAGTTCGTCGTATCCGCACTCCAAGCAGCCACGTTAATCAAGAAAGGCAATCCAGCGTACGTAGTTTACTTGAATGGCGAAGTAAAGAGTGAAGCAGAGGTGAAGATCGAAGACATGACCGTAGTCCGTGAGTTCCTCGACGTATTTCCCGATGCACTGCCAGGACAACCCCCAGACCGGAAAATCCAGTTCACCATCGACCTAGAACCTGGAGCTGCCCCAATATCTAAAGCACCGAACCGAATGGCATTGAAGGAGCTGGAAGAACTCAAGGTCCAACTTCAAGAACTACTAAGTTTGGGATTTATATGGCCAAGCGTATCGCCCTGGGGAGCGCCAGTATTGTTCGTCAAGAAGAAAGACGGATCGATGCGAATGTGCATAGACAACCGAGAACTGAACAAGCTCACTCTCAAGAATAAGTACCCCTTTCCTAGGATTGACGATTTGTTCGATCAACTTTAGGGAGCAAGTGTGTTCTCTAAGATAGATTTGTGCTCGGGATACCATCAACTCAAGATTCACCCCGAAGATGTGCTGAAGATAGCGTTACGAACCAGATACGGTCACTACAAGTTCGTCATTGTACCGTTTGCACTCACCAATGCCCCAACAATATTCATGGACCTCACGAACAGAATATTTCATCCAATCCTAGACAAGTTCGTCCTTGTATTCATTGATGATGTCCTTATCTACTCAAAAAGTCTGAAGGAGCATGAGGAGCACCGCAGAACAATGCTAGGTACTCCGCGAAAGGACAAGTTGTACGCTAAGTTCAACAAGTGTGAGTTTTGGCTGAGAGAATTCATATTTCTAGGACACATTGTGTCGTCAGAAGGGATCAAAGTCGACCCCGCCAAGGTAGACGTAGTACAGAGTTGGAAATCCCCAACCACAGTGAATGAGATTCGCAGCTTTCTCGGATTGGAAGGATACTACCGCCGATTCATCAAAGGATTGTCCTAGATAGCCAAGCCTCTACGTCATTGCTACACAAAGGGATCAAGTTTGATTGGACTCCGGAGTGCGAAAGAAACTTCCAGAAATTGAAGGAGAAACTGACTACCACACCAATATTAGTAGTTCCAGAACCGAACAAGGAATACACAGTGTACACCGACGCTTCCAAGAATGGACTCGGTTATGTATTGATGCAGGAGGGAAAAGTCATTGCTTATGCGTCACAGCAACTCAGGCCCCACGAACTTAATTACCCTACCCATGATCTGGAACTGGCAGCAGTCGTGCATGCTCTGAAGATCTGGAGGCATCACCATTACGGTACTAGATTCCAGATCTACACAGACCATAAAAGCCTCAAGTACTTCTTCGAACAGTGCGACTTGAATATGCGACAGAGAAGATGGCTAGAACTGGTGAAGGATTATAACTGTGGAATCAATTACCATCTAGGAAAGGCCAATGTCGTAGCAAATGCGTTGAGCCGCAATGGTTATACCAACACGTACGAGAATTTGAGAAGATGAGTTTAGAGATCATACCACCACCAGAGATGGTTGAAGGAGTCGTAGCTAGTCTGCCTATGGAGCCTGACCTCAGGACAAAATAGTGGAAGCACAACGAGGAGACAAGGCCCTCGAAGAAATTCATTTAGCCGTCCGTACTGGCAAGATGGAAGAATACCAAGAGGAATCCGACAATGCCATTACCAAGATGGGTAGGCTATGTGTTCCACAGGACAAAGAACTCATAAAAGAGATCTTAAGTGAGGCACGCGACACCCCATACACCGCCCACCCAGGAATATGAAGATGTATCAGGACTTGAAGCGGAAGTTCTGGTGGGATGGGATGAATAAGGATGTGGCCACTAACGTTCAAAAATGTTTGGCATGCCGGCGATGCATCAAAGATCCTATGGGAAGTTGCTGCCTCTCGAAATTCCAGAGTGGAAATAGGAGAAGATTACTATGGATTTTGTGACGGGATTGCCAAAATCCCCAAGAGGAAACAACGTGATCTGGGTAATCGTAGACCGATTGACGAAGAGCGCTCACTTTCTTTAGATAACCGTAACACGCACCTCAGAGAAATTGGCACAATTGTATGTGCTGGAAATAGTGCGCTTACATGGAATGCCGGTCTCGATCACATCGGATCGAGATTCAAAATTCACAGCACGATTCTGGATGAGCTTGCTGAGAGAATTAGGAACCTGATTAAATTTTAGCACTGCCTTCCATCCTCAGACGGATGGACAATCAGAACGAACAATCCAGACTCTCGAAGATATGCTGAGAACCATAGTACTCGATCAAGGAGGACACTGGGAACCAGTACTGCCACTATTCGAATTTGCATACAACAACAGCTACCATGCCAACCATAGGGATGGAACCCTACGAAGCTCTGTACGGCAGGAAGTGTAGGTCCCCGCTCTATTGGGACGAAGTTGGAGAAAGAAGAATACTAGGCCCCGAAGCTGTGGGAGAGATGGTTGAAATGGTTCGCCAGATCAAAATCAGAATGAAGGAAGCTCAGGACCGGCAGAAGTCGTACGCAGACAAATGACGAGTTGACATACAATTCGGGATTGGAGAGAAAGTTTCGCTTCTCTCCTTGGGGTGGCACAGGGGCTGAAGCGACTACTTGCTGTTCGCTTGGCATAGCGGCCTCAACATCTAGCGCTCGGCTGAGCGACTCCGCATAGCATAGCCCTCCGTGGCTTGCTAGCGGCATCTGGATCTCAAGCCTTAACCCCGCGCAAAACTTCTCCGCCATTTTCTTGTCGGTGTCCACTTGATTCGGTGCAAATCGAGACAACTCGCAGAACTTACGTTCATACTCAGTGACCGCTAGCCTCCCTAGCTTGAGGTTGTAAACTCAGCCTCTTTCTGCTTCCGGTAGCTCTTTGGCACGTACTTGTCATATACGGCCTCCTTGAATTCCTCCCACGTGAAATTCTCTAGCTGCTCGGGAGTCATAATCTTTTTCCTGGCCTCCCACCTGAAATCTGTTGATCCCGGCATCTGAAAAATGACGCAAGCCAAGCGCTCTTGGTCCCTGCGCCTCAAAAAGTTGAAAATTCGCTCTAGGGCCTTTAACCACAACTCGGCACTAGCCGCGTCACCCATCCCGTCAAAAGTCGGGGTATTCTACCGAAGGAAAAGCTCTTCTATCCTTCTCTCCGGATGCAGATTAGCTTCAACACCTCCCTCAGCTCCGGGAATTTCTCCCCTCACTATTCTTTGGCGCGGCGGCATCCTAAAAATTTCAAAGCTTATAAAATAGCTTGCGAGGCACTTAAAACAAGAATACGAGGACCTTGGTCGCTCCGGACAATTTATCGCATGCTCGAGAAAACGGTAAAGGACGACACCATGCTCGCGCAACTACATATTCTCGAAAAGAAAACAAAGAGGGAAAATACATCCCGCTTGACAACTAGTCGCTTCGCTATGTTCCGCAAGCCATAGCAGCCTTAAAACCTCCCAAAGCCTTTCATGGCTTCAAAAAATTCTCACAGCTTGCTTATAGCGGAAAGATCCGCTTCACTCTAAGTGACCTTAGAAGCAAACTTCCTAGTTAGTTCTGCTATGTTCTCAAGCAACGCTTCGTTCTCAAGCGATTGTAAGCAATCATTCAAGCTATCTTTCTAAGTTCAAGCATCTGACACAGCATTTCATTCCTCAAGCAGATTCGGAAACCCGGGATAGCGCACAAGATTCATGTAGAGCACATAGTCAAGTAAACTTCACGTAGACAAGCAAATCGTTCTAAGCACGTAGGGTCCACATATAGCAGTAACTTCACGTAAGTCACAAAAGGCACATAGACAAGTATTTCACGTAGGCAAGCAATCTCCTAGCATATTGACAAGCAAGATAGCTAAGAATTTAACCTTCCAAGTGGTAAATCCTTAATCAAACCTTCGTCTAAGCGTACCTCAGTTTGTGTTGAGCAGGTCGGGTCGCAGTGACGGGCTTTTGCTGGAGAACCTTAATCTTATTCTTAGTGTAACCGACACAACTTAATAAATGCTCTGATACCACTGCTGTAACGACCCCAGACCCGATTTATAGAAAACCGAGTCCGGAAGATCGATACGATAAAACAAGGGAGAGTACGATAGCGGAAACCATATGATTAAACGGAATTTCGGCCTCGGGCGGACTGTTCCTACTCGCTTGGACTTAAAGGTTATCATTAACTTCGCTTGGAAAACAATATTCTATACGAGCAATTTTTGAAAATATCGCTTTTAGTTCAAAATCGAGTTGAGCGAATTTGGACAAAGGTGGCTTGAAAATATTTAGAGTGGACTTCCGCAAAATACCGCTTGAGGAGAATCGCTAGATATGAGAGGATTTATCATAGTCGCTTGTTATTTCATAAAATAAGGGATTTTAAAAAGGGGTTTGAAGATAACCCTTGGCATATAATTTTCTTCAATTAAATTACCAGCCTTTCTTATAGCAATGAAAGTAACCTTCAGTATGAGCGGAAAATATCCGCTCAGATGTATATATTTAGAGCGACTTTAGTTAAAAGCGTAAAAGATTTTAAGGATGTAAAATAGTTGCTTCGCTCGAACTCACATGCATTGTACCAAATTAACACTTGCAAAAATGGAGTACTCGTCATTAAGAAAAGCAGAGTTGAAACTGAATAAAACGATAATAGTAGCGGAAGGGTGGTGCATCCGTTCGTTCATTACAAAATAAAAAAATGAAGCGAGTTTGGGCACAATAGAGAAATGCTTGATGGAAGTATGAGGACTTGCACCAGCAGGTTCTTCTTCAAAACCGCTTGCCAGCAAAAGCCCGCTCGTCACCGCTTCCACTCGACCATGACCTGCTCAACCTGCGCTCAAGGAAAATGTCCACAAGGTTGAGTACTTTAAAGCACTTAGTGGACACTTTGCCCAAAATCACTTCATTACCAGCCAAACATAAATAAGAGCATAGGGATTTTAGAAAGAGCCTAGGCTCATAAAAACCTTCTTTACGTCAGTACTTCGCCATATCTGCCCTCGAATAACCCGATCTAGGGAGGTTGGCTGACCTCAACCTAGAACCTCGATCGCTTGCCTTGGCAATGCGAACCTTAAGTGAACTACCTGAGCAACACATGCTCAGGCCAATCATATCTCAAAACCTTGGCACACAGCCGACATATAGGCATCATACATTAAACTTTTATTTTATGGTATGGTAAATTCTTAATGAAAATATAACATAATCACTTCAAAAATAATTGTTTCAAATAATTCGCTTGGGGACTAGTCGCTCGAGGGGTTTTAACTCGCTTGGGGTCCTTTGTTCGAAAGCCCACCTTAAGTTGCTTCGGCAGAGGTCGCTTCACAGTCGCTCGCTCACCGCTCCTCTTTCACGTACCCTTAAGAAAGTAAGAGCGAATACACATATAAGGAAACATTCTTATCCAAGAGCACAAGTTCGCTCGGCTAACTTATCACTTTGGGTCAGAGGTGGGTTGGAGCGATTTTGGTTATCTCTATCTTTCCAGAAAAGCTCTAGCAGAGTATAACTTATTTGTATACTTCTTTCGAGAAAAGCTCTAACAAAATAGGGTTTCCTTATATTCTTCTTTCTAGAAAAGCTCTATCAGGATAAGAATTCGTAGCATTATCGAAATATGGTACAGATCTGAAGGGAACAGTTTGACACATTTCTTTGAAAAAGGGATAAAACAATCAGAGAGTAGTAAAGACAGTGAATGGTTCTAGACTTCTCTTAGCTGCTTTTCGTGCTCGTTTCTTTACTAAGAAAACTTGTTTGTACTAAGGAAACCATGAACTTTAGCTTACCTCTTTATTCTCATGTTTGGTTAAGGTAACTTTAGAAAAACTCTTAGTTTTGAAAGGTGAGTTATGGCAATATAACAAGATTTTAGGGTTTCTCAAAATACCAAGGTTTTTCTCCTAATCATAGACAAAACATTGATATTTTAAAAGGATTTTCTTTCAAGCTTTAAATAAAATACCAAGATATCAAACGAAATAGTTTGGAGATTTTACCTTAAAACTCAAACTTGAACTTGTTCCTAAACTGGTTCTCTCCTTCTTCTTGATTTCACTTCCTCTCTTTCTAAATTTTAAAATGAAATTTGTGAAATGGCAGCAAGGAAATGAATATCAAGGGTGGAGGTATTTATAGGCATGTTGTGTACTGTTTTTCCAGAATTAATAAAACTATATTTTTAAAGTAAATAAAATCGGTATGGCTTTTGCAGAAAATGACGCATAGTACTAGCCAATAGGGTGGTAGCATATTGTAGGAAAAGTAGGGTTGACTGACATGTTATTAATGCACCTGACACACTTCTCACAATTGCTTGCTGACTTACACTCCTTGAGCGGACATGCTCGAGCGGACTCGCTCGGGTGCAACCTTTCTCGCTCTCAAAATTCGCTCTCTTGCTAAACTCGCTCTAAACTCATGCTCGCCTAAGATATCTAGCGATCTCAGTTTGAGCGTATTCGCTTGAAGTGACTTCTCGCTCAGCTCGAGCGGCGTCACATTCTTCGCTTCAGCTCGGCACAAGCGAACTTCTTCGCTCCTAACCTAAAGCGATTTCTGAATCCGCTCCAAACTGTCCAGAGCGGACTCCCTAGGCTTTAAACCCTTTAAATACACAACCCTTAGTGATGACTTTCAAGCGACAAGCAGAAGTAACTTTAGCACATTAAGGCAAGCGAGAAAATACAAATATAAATAACATAAAACATAACTCTTATCGATCTCTCGCTCGTAACCTTATTAACACTCCAAGAACCTTAAGTGCTCCACAAAGTAACCTTATTACTTAAATCATCAAAGTGAAACCTGACCATTATCTTAAAAAGAGCTCGTCACTTTATAAATAGCGATTTTAAAACTCGGGCTATTACAAATCTCATGAGAATGTTCTTGCATATGTTTCAAAAAGAGATGGAGACAAATGAAATTGACTCCAACCTAGTGGCCCAGAGACATCTCATGGAGAACCTTGAATTGCTATCTCGGGAAATGAACGAGTGCATTATGAGGGCTGATCAAGCCAGATGATTGCAATCTGTCGATAAAACAAAAATTGCTGACAGAATACAAGCATGCATGCTAACATATACTCGGTGTTGGAGAGCAATACAAGAGCCAATCCTTCGGGCTACGAGAAGTTCTCTGGTGAAATGGGTGTTTGGGTTGCTTGGCCCTACAATGGTAGCAGATGATTCAAATCCCTCTTGCACATGTCCTAAGTTGGTGATCTCTACGGAGTCATTGGCCCAAGGAAAATATGATACTCATGATTCAGTTCTTGAGCCATCATGTAAACCCTCCACCTCCGGGGTTAAGGATAATTTTAGGCCAATGACCGGTACCTCTAAGATTAATGCTGACAAAATTTACAAGTTTCCTCTTATTTTCAGGCTTATCAAGCAAGCTAGGAGAAACCATTGAAAAGACAAGGAATCAATCCGGGTAACTTCCTTGTCGATGTTTCCGAAAAGTCCTCGAGTGTGGATGATCCCTGGAGCTCATCCCCAAGATGTCAAACAATGGTATGAATTTGGGGTTCTAGCCTCAGTTATACTATTTCACCATCGTTCACATAACTGAAGAATCAACCCAAATGGATTAAGGAAGCTGTGTACAAATCATGGGCCAACAATGAACAACTTAGCTGAGGAGATGTTGTGCAGTTGCACTTCATCAATGCCGTACTAGAACCCACAGGGAAAGAAAATCATGAAGTCTTCCACTACATTAGGCTTCGGAGGACCAATGAAAGGAGCCGAGGTAATATCAAGGTTCTAATGGGAAATGTACCACTCGTCTCCACCATAAAAGAAGATGAGATCTCAACGCTAAGAGCTCGGGGTCTATGGGTCTGTCTTACAGAGACGGACAAAGTCAAGTTTCCATTCAAGTACTATCAGAGTTCAGTGGATGGATCTTTCCCGTTGAACAATATGACCCGAAAAACAACAAGATTTGCAGAAGAGACTTTTGAAAGAAAGAGAAATCTACTATGGGAGAACAAGCTTGCGAACAACAAATAGACGCCATCAATGAGGATGCTCCGGGCCCGCCAAGAAAAAATAGGTGGTGAATAAGCAAAGATATAGTCATGTGACTATCAGAGAAGATGCTTACCCAAAAATAAAATAACAAGGGTGAGTGGAAGGAAAAGATGCCCACTAAAACATAAGACGAAAGTGTGAGGACCTCATACACAGGGTCCATAAACAAGAAAATGATGTTCCGGCATCCTCTCATTGGAAAAATCAATAATGGAGGACCCAGCCTTAGCTGCCGACACTCTATTATTGCAACTTTCGGTGGAAAGACTCTACCGACAGAATCCGTTATCAACACTTTTGATGGAGATAAAGACAGAAGGCCCCCAATCACATGGGAATGAGCTGGCTTTGGTGAAAAAGTGATCCGAAGCAATAATTCAAGACAATTATAGATGGCTTCAGATATCTAAAGATGACGCAAGTCGAAAGAAGCAAAGATCATCGAACATTTTCTTAGCTTACTTCAAACCTATCATGTAAAAGCCTTCAAGCCTTTTAGTTTATGTGTGTTTCCATTTCCACTACCATGTGTAGCTAGACAAGTCTATCTCCTCCCGAAAGGAGATATACTTATGTAATAAATAAGTTTTAATTTCCCAATAAAATTTGAGCTTTTGTTCATCACATGTCTTTGTTTAAATTTTTTTTATTAACAAATTTCTAGTTCTTCAAATGGCTCGGTGTTCTGAGCAGTTATCACAAATCATGGAGAGTGGCTCCGATTGATAACTACCGAAGGAATAAGTGAATCGCTACCAACAGATTCATTTTAGGAAAAACATAATGTGTGCCTAATGGTTGAACTCTGGTTCGTAAAATTTCTCAAAAAAGATCTATAACGGTAATTTCACGAGAGGATCGCTGCTAAGGAATTCACGACAGGAAACCATACGGTGCTCCGGGTGGTTGGACAATGGTTCATAAAACTTCCGGCAAATATTATTCGAGGCAGAATACAAAAGGTATTAAGTTAGTTTACATTAAATTTATTTACAGAAGTGCGATGGACATGGTTTTCCATACAAAATGAAGATA
>JAOWBJ010154084.1:0-12131 GCA_028566335.1 Monarda citriodora | reverse complement strand
TAATAATTGAATGAATCGTATTTATATGGTATATATTTAACATATTTATGATGAAATATACATTAAAATTTCAAAAAGTGAAAAATAAATTTTAAATAAAGCTTAAAAAAAGTGAAATATAAAAAAAAAATAAAAAAATATGAAATATACATTAAAATATTTTTTTTATTAAAAAAAGCTTCAAAAAGTGAAACTTAAAAAAGTAAAAAATAATTATAGAAAACAAAGCTTCAAAAAGTGAAATATAAAATGAAAAAAAAAAGAGAAAAAGAAAAAAAGGGGATACAAGGCCTAAGCAGGCTCGAACACTAAACCTCTAAGAAATATGGCGGATAGGCCGACCAACTACACTGGAGAAGAAGTTAACGAAAAATATTGAGAATTAATTTTTTATACTTGAGATCGAACCGGTTTTGACATAGCCAACCGGACCGTTTTATCGACCAGGTCCCGGTCCGACCGGTTCGACCGGCCGGTCCGGTCCGGTCGTGAAAACACTGGCTAAAAGCATATTTTACTAAAAGACCAGTTTTCTGAAAAGCATGCCATGCCATAAAATATTTTGTTTTGTATGAAGCCTATCTGTTTGGCGCAAGACCAATTTAGTTAAATCGAATTCGGGTCCTTATATGGTCAGATATCTACTTGGGCTAGTGTACACCAGGATCGACTCACTAAGAGTAGTGATCGATCATGTGACCGCGGACGGTGGATTACCAGAAGCAAGCTTGCAAGCGATTTCTAAGAAAATAAATATTTTTATGTGATCATGGGAGGTTTTAAAAGAAAAACCCTATGATTCCCAGTATGGCTTGACATAAAATGTTTTTGGCATATGTTCACTGAGTACTTTGTACTCAACCCTCGTATTGTTTTTCCTCCAATACGTAGGTTAAGCAGGCAAGAGCAGATGGGAACGCTGCCAGACTTTTATCGAAGGAAGAAGGAAATGAGTCTCTCGGTAGTACATATCTTCATACATGTACTTGTGGGTCAAGAATCTTTTTAAGAGTCAACATGCTTTCCGCAATATTATGTACTTTGTATTCAATGGGTCAAAGAAAGTTTCTTCTTATGTTATAAGTCAAAACAATTTCCTCTTATGTTGAGGAATTTCAATAATTTTATGGAGTCAGTTTGAGGATACTTGCTCGATTTATTTACCCCTTTCTATCCCCATTTCTTTAATTCCATCCCTAGTCATGGTTTCCCGAACTTAGCTATCCTTACCTAGGGGCGATCATGACAGAGTGGTATCAGAGCAACTTGCTCTGAAACCGAGAGTCTTCTTTTCCTATTTTAGTTCAGATTTCAAAAAAAAAATAGCGGTTCCTCGATAAAAGCTCTGCGATCCCTGCTCCTGACTCAACCTAAGTATTCAGGTAATGCTAAATGCTTCAGTAAAGAACTGTCTTTTAGCATAGTATTAGCTAGTACTCAGAATGCCTTAGAGAACTTAGTTGCTCAGAACTTAGTTGTGACTTAGACAAGTCAAGAATTTGCTATCACTGAGAACAGCCTTCTTAACGTTAGAAACGTTAACAGTAGACCTCAACAACAGAGGTTACAACAAAAAGCTTTGGCAGAAGTCTTCGAACCAGAACTTAGAAGTTATCCTTTCTCTAAACCTTACTGCATCTTTTGAAGATGGCACCCCAACCAAACAACAGTCCGCTGGAGCAAGCCATACTTTCTTTCAGAACGTATCGTCTACGTCCTGAAGAAATAATAGAAAACTTCTTGCGCAAGTATTTCCAACGTTGGATAAGAGCTCATCAGCACGGAGTCACGGAGCACGAAGGGGTCAGACATTTAGTAAACGTCTTACCACCCCAGTGGAGAGAGTGGGCACAAAGTATATCTCGAAGTTATCTCCGAGAAGAAGGAACGTCCCACGACTCATACGACGATCTCGCTGGGTTTATAAATACTCTCTATACCTTTTACGAATAGTTCCAAGTACTCCCTTACTCGTCGTTTTCCTCGGACTTGCCACCGAACCCTCTACCCAGACATACCTCCAGTCTTTCACAACCTCTTGAAGGTGCTAACACCACATTTACTCTAGTAAGTTCTGAGTTTGGAGAGTAAAATAGTACCAGATGGCACCACAGAAGAATCAAGGACTATGACGTTGAACCATCTTCGGTACTTGACAAAACCTGACACTAAGGTGAAGATAGAGGGAATGCACCTGTCCAGGAGGCACGTGATGAGGAAGATCTGGAGGAAATATGGAACGAACTTGCAGAGTATAGCAAGACGTTGGATCTGGAGTGTCAGCTTAGTCAAGAGAGGACGGCTAGACTCAACCAGGAATTCTATGAGCGGATTAGAGAACAATACCGCAAAATCGAAAGGATCAACGTAGAACACCAAGCATGGAGAGACGAGATGTTCCGACACAACCGTGAGTCCGAAGCCAGAATGGCTAAACATCGAGCATGGGTGACGGACTATAGGGCATGGTCGGAAGAATTTGACCATCGTCTACGGGAACTGACGGAACGAAGATCTCCAAATATACCCCAAAAGAAGATCCTAGGGAGGAAGATCCTGAGGAAGAACAGGAGGAAGATCCTGAAGAAGAAGAGGATATCTTTGAAGGGGAGAGACTCTTAGTCCACAACCCCGATAACGAAGAAGAAGAACTCATCGTAATGGAACACCAGGAAGAACCCAACTTCGAGGAAGAAGATGGTATGGTGATTGACGATGAATTTGAACAAGCATACAGTGACGGAGATGATCTCGATGAAGATGAATTTCAGGACATACTAGATTATGATACAGACCACAGTAGAGTGTGCTCTAAATAAGCCGTGGAAATAACCAGAGCATTGTACAATCCAGTAACGGCACCAAACATAAGATTGTCTTGAACTTCTCCGATTGTGGAATAAATGTATTTTGGAGGCATTTAAAGGCCACAATATGAGTCATTCAATGTAATCTTGTATGCTTATAGACTTTTAAAGGCGGAAATTCGTACTATGTAAAGTTTTATGATTTAAGTCTTTACATAACAGAGCACGACATTTTGCCTTACGCCTACAAAACTACTTGTATAGTTAACTAATCAAAAATGCCTCAATGAGGAAGAGGACGCCCTAGGCGCGAGGCGAGAGAGAACCTCGAAGAAGGGCAAGGGAGTCACGTAGACGGCGAACCAAGAGTTACCCCTCCTAAATCGACCCACCCAAGGAAAGGAGAATTGAGGAACTTTTCCTCAAACAAAACCAACCAACGTTTAACGAGTTAGGCGACCCAGCCAATGCGGAAACATGGATTCGAGTCCTAGAGCGAATCTTTAAATTCATACGATGTACCGACAAGGAAAAGCTGACTTGCGTAGCTTTCTAACTCACGGGATCCGCCGACTTCTAGTGGGAAGCTCGAACAAAGACGATGACCCAGGAACAACGGGAGAATCTGACCTGGGAGCAATTTAAGTCCTGCGTGTATGAAAAGTACATCACCAAAGCTTATCGCAAGAAGAAGGAAGATGAGTTTTATCATCTTAAACAAGGGAAGATGAAGATTACTGAATATGACCGGACCTTCTGCGATATGGCCCGGTATGCACCAAATCAAGTGGATACCGATGAGAAAATGGCCGAGAAATTCTGTGTCGGCCTGCGTCCTGAGATAAGCATGACCTTGGCAAGCCTCGGTGGACTTTCCTACGCAGAGTCACTAAGCCGAGCCCTGTATATAGAAGCTGCTATGCCAGGAGATAGGCCTAACCCAGCACCAGCACTCCAAACTGCTCCAACACAGCCACCCCACTTCAAGGAGAAACGAAGATGGGAGGGTGACCAAGGAGGGTCCGGGTCGAAAAAGCCATGGCAAGGACCGTCTCGTCCTCAGAACACGCCAAGGCTGACAAATTCAGGCACATCTGGAAACACCAGGCCAACCATCCCACGTGCCCCAAGTGCAACAAAAATCATGTGGGGTTATGCAAAGCAGGGATGAAGGGATGCTACTCCTGTGGCCAACAAGGGCACTATGCCAACCGATGCCCTAACAAAAGTACAAGTGTCAAACCAAACCCGTCTGGACAAAGTGCCCAAGTCAAGGCAATGCAAGTCCATCGGGAGACTCCGCAACCGGCCAAACTACCACTACCTCCACAACAACAACAGTTCCGCCACTACCAGCAACAGCAGCGGCAGAACGCAAGCGCATACGCGGTACAACCAGCCAAGGATCAGGGCAACCTGGCAGGTATGGGTATGATACGCGGCATCCCGATTATGATTCTTTTCGATACGGGAGCATCGCATTCATTCATTTGTACCACATGCGTAGATAACTTAGAATTGACTACTGAAACCTTAGAAAATCCTCTAAGAGTTATATCACCGGTAGGAGGAGAAGTTATCATTAAACATTGTTGCGTGAACTTAGTGTTTGCATTAGGTTCACGACTAGTAGCCAAGAAGCTAAGTGTCATGACCATGGCCGATGTTGATATAATCTTAGGAATGGACTGGTTGACTGAGAGAACTATGCCACTATTCTCTGTAGAGAAAGGCAAATTTCATTCCAATCGCTAGGTCACGAACCAATCGCTTTTCACGGGATATCGATGAACACCCGTAAATTGATAATCTCTGTTATGCAAACAACCACCTTACTAATAAAAGGAAATCCCGCATATCTCGTATATTTGAACGCTGAGACCAAGGAGGGGAAGAGGAAAATAGAGGAGGTAGAAGTCGTACGAGAATATCCCGATGTATTCCCGGAGACGCTACCAGGACTGCCACCAGACAGGAAGATAGAGTTTACTATCGACCTAGAGCCCGGAGCAGCCCTTATTTCCAATGCACTGTATAGAATGGCGCCCAAGGAGCTCGAGGAATTGAAGGTGCAACTTCAAGAACTCCTTGATATGGGATTCAACAGGCCCAGTGTGTCACCATGGGGAGCGCCGGTGCTGTTCATGAAAAAGAATGATGGATCGATGAGAATGTGCATCGATTATAGAAAACTCAACAAGCTCACCCTAAAAAACAAATATCTTTTACCGAGGATAGATGATCTTTTTGATCAACTAAAGGGAGCGAGTGTGTTCTCCAAAATAGACTTGAGATCAGGGTATCATCAGTTAAAAATCCGAACTGAGGATATACCCAAAGCGGCTTTCAAGACGAGATATGGTCACTACGAGTTTGTAGTGGTACTATTTTGTCCAACCATTTCCCTAGCCGTGTTCATGGATCTCATGAACCGAGTCTTTCATCCTTTTCTAGACAAGTTTGTCCTGGTGTTTATCGGCGATGTCTTAATATACTCTAAGGACAAACTCGAACATGAACAACACTTGAGAACTGTGTTGGAAACCCTGAGGACGGAAAAGCTCTACGCGAAGTTCAGCAAATGCGAATTTTGGCTGAACGAGATTGCTTTCTTGGGACATATAGTGTCGTCCGAAGGAATCAAGGTGGATCCCTCAAAGATCGAAGCAATCCAGAATTGAAAATCCCCATCCACACCGAATGAGATTCGAAGCTTTCTTGGACTCGCGGGTTACTATCGAAGATTCATTCAAGGATTTTCGCAGATAGCCAAACCCATGACCAAGCTACTACAGAAATGGAGCAAGTTTATGTGGACTCCTGAATGCGAGTCGAGCTTTCAATAACTGAAAGAGAAATTAACCATAGCTCCAATCTTAGCTGTTCCCGAACCCGAAAAGGAGTACGTCGTGTATACAGATGCTTCCAAAAATGGGTTAGGATGTGTACTAATGCAAGAAGGGGAGATCATAGCTTATGCATCACGGCAACTAAGGCCACATGAGCTTAACTACCCTACCCATGACTTGGAACTGGCAACGGTAGTACACGCCCTAAAGATCTGGAGGAATCATTTGTACGGGGTACAGTGTGAAATTTATACATACCACAAGAGTCTCAGATACTTTTTCGAGCAGAGAGACTGAGTGAGACAGAGGCGGTGGCTTAAATTAGTAAAGATTATGATTGTGGAATAAATTATCACCCCGGAAAGGCCAATATGATAGCCGATGCTCTCAGCCGGAAAGTTTCACCTCAACTAGCATCTCTCCTCATTAACGAAGAAACCCTCGTTAGAGAATTCAACAGACTGAATCTGGAGATTCTGCTGCCACCCATCACGGTAGAAGTAATTGTGGCCTCCCTGGTTGTCGAACCAGATCTCAGGAGCAGAATCTTAGATGATGCTCAAAGGAGGGACGACATGTTGGAGAAGATTCGACTCAAGATAAGGATGGGAGAATCCAAGGAATATAGTGAAGAGGCGGACAATGCAATCACCTTGGGAGGAAGACTATGCGTTCCTAGTGATGAGAAGCTTTGCGACGATATTCTAAGCGAAGCTCATGACACACCTTACACCGCCCACCCTGGTAACACAAAGATGTACTGGGATTTGAAGAAGAAATTCTGGCGGGACGGTATGAAGAAGGACATAGCGACTTTCGTCCAGAAATGTCTAGTCTGCCAAAAGGTGAAGGCCATGCACCAACGACCCTATGGGAAGTTGCAACCGCTAGAAATCCCGGAATGGAAGTGAGAAAAGATCACCATGGATTTCGTGACGGGATTGCCTAAATCACGGAGGGGCAATGATGCAATATGGGGAATTGTGGATCGGCTGACAAAGAGCGCTCACTTTTTACCTATACCGATCACCCACACATCGTAAAAGCTAGCTCAGCTCTATGTCTGTGAAATCGTGCGACTTCATGGTGTACCCGTGTCCATCATGTCAGACAGAGATACGAGGTTTACCTCACGATTCTGGATGAACTTACAACGGGAATTAGGTACGAGGTTAAACATCAGTACCGCATTCCATCCTCAGACAGACGGACAGTCCGAGAGGACCATCCAGACCCTTGAGGACATGTTAAGAACTGTAGTACTTGACCAAGGAGCTCATTGGGAACCGGTGCTACCCTTAGTAGAGTTTGCTTTCAATAACAGCTACTAGGCCACGATAGGCATGGCACCATATGAAGCACTCTACGGCCGAAAATGTAGGTCGACACAGTATTGGGACGAAGTAGGCGAAGGAAAGATGTTAGGTCCAGAGGCTGTAAGCGAAATGGTGGACACCATCCGCCAGATCAAGTGAGAATTAAAGAAGCCCAGGATCGACAAAAGTCTTACGCCGACCCTAAACGGACCGAGATACAATTCGAGGTTGGTGACAAAGATTTCCTGAAAGTATCTCCGTCCAAGTGAATAATCAGATTTGGCGCTAAAGGGAAACTAAGACCCCGATACATTGGACCCTACGAAATTCTGGGAAGAATAGGGCCGATAGCATACCGACTAGCTTTGCCTCCAAACTTGGGGAACGTGCACAATGTGTTCCACGTATCACAACTTAGAAGGTACGTTCATGACCCGAAACATGTGCTCAAGCAAGAAGAATTCGATCTTGAACCAGATCTAAGCTTCGAGAGCCGACCAGTGGTGATTCTGGACAGAAAGGTCCAACAACTCCGGAATAAATCCATTTCCTCAGTAAAAGTATTGTGGAAACACCACACACGGGAAGAAATCACGTGGGAGCTCGAAACGAAAATGAGGGAGAAGTATCCCGAGTTGTTTGAGTAGACAAGTAAAATTTCGGGACGGATTTTTTTGTAAGGTCCCAAATAAAAAAATTATATATACTATGCTGTGATTGTGTCAGTATTTTATTCCGGATTAAATTGCTGAACAGTGTATAAATCAAATTGGCCAAAATTGATAAATGAATTGGGCCAAGCCCATTAAGAATTTTATCAAAGTCCAATACGCAGTCCATTTACACAGTAGTATTACATGATTGAGTACAAATATAAAGTAGGAGACTCGCCTACTCCTATCAAACTATCTCCTATCTACTATCCTATCTACTGTGAGGAAAAGTAAATGCTTAAATTCATAATGCATGAAACAGCTTCTGTGAGAAGCGCTCCAACGCACATCACCTGTAGAGAAATTTAAAAGAGTGGTTAGCTTAGTACAATCTCAGTACTATATAAACCATCTTCCTACAACCCTTCCATGCACACAAATCTCAGATAAATTCTTACGTAGAAATTCTAGTATTCAATTTTGTAAAAGGAAGGAATTGCCAAGAAATTCCTCAGCTAGCCAAACATTCTCAGAAGGTAATATTTACAGCTTTATTTCTACATACTAGACTCAGTAGGATTCTTAGTATTGAAATAAGGTATCCTCAGTAGGATAAACACATCATCGGATACACCCTCCTAAACCCACAGATAATTCCGGACACCCTTTTTCCTCAGAATATGCATCAATTAAGCATATATCTTCATGAGAATTTTAGCAGCAACAATTCGAATCATAAGACTTTATGTAAACTTTCCCACGTAAAAAACCACCAAAATGCATAACCGAACCTGACCACCGAGCCACCAAGCCAACCCTGAACGAACCACCGATCGTCGGCAACGACGAGGCGGCGGTTCGAGGCGGCGGCGGCTGCGGCAGTGGCGGCCTTGAAGGTTGCGGTGGCGGCGGCAGCAAGCAGCTGCAGTAGCCGCAACGACAGCGGGAAGAGAGGCCACGCCAAGCCTGTAGTGGCGGCAGCCCTTGCCCATGGCGGCCACGACAGCCCGCGGCGGCGGCACTCCGCAAGCCACGACAAACCATAGCGGCAGCGACGACCCGCGGTTGAACCACCCGGCGACGGCTACTCGCGGCGGTGGAAGGCCAAAATTGCGGCGGATGCACTCCTTAAGCAAGGACAGCTGCGACACTGGCGGCATCGCAAGCCCTGCGTCGGCGGCAGCTCGGCAGCCACGACATCCCGCGGCGGCGGCGACTCACGGTGGTGGAAGGAGAGCAGGGGATGAAGCCTTGGGTCCGAGAGAGGGAGGTTGAGCTGCGGGTGAGAGTAGAGTGAGAGAGAGTGAGCCGAGGGTGAGCTTAGAGAGAGAGATAAAGCTTGTGTCTATAATGAGGAGAGAGAGTAGTTGCTCCTCAATGAAAAGAAAAAGAAAAGAAGTGGGAGGGGGTGTAAGTAGAGTGAGAGATGTGTAGAGATGGGGAAGAGAGAGTGACAAGTGGGTGTGTGTATGCTAGAGCATGAGCTAGTGTGTGCGTCATAGTGTAGATCTGTGTGTGTGTCGCATAAGAGGAGAGAGAGAGAGAGAGAGAGTAAGTCTTGGAGGTTAAACTGGGACTTTTAATTTTTTGGCTTAGGTCTTGGTAGGAATTAGATCACTTACTTATTTGGGTTCTACCCAAATAATTAAAGGGATTGATCTTAGACTACCCAGTAGTGAGCCAAGAATTAATTAATTTTCGGAGAGACGACAACTATATTTTAATCTTGTTGGGAGAAGCTTTGAGACTGAGTCAAGAATTTATTCTTGCAAAAGAAAAGCTCAGAAAGTAATTCAAGAAAAACCCTTGTGAAAATTGTTTAACAATAGTGGGTTTATCAATTCCCAACCCGGAATAATGAGAGCCATTATTTCCTCAATTTTCAGATACTCTCGTTTCAGTAAAATCCGAAAAATTTATCCTTCTTGAAATAAATAAATAATTATTTCTTTCCACCAGCTGTTAGAAACTGGTTATAAATCCCTTAGTCTCAGCCTAATATTTCCACACTTAGATTTTTCTTAGCAAGTCGTCTTGATTTTACCTTGTACAAGGAATTTATTTTCGTCTTTTAAATGAAGGTTGTGCTAAGGAAGAGCCGTAGCAAAGGCATAATAAAAGTTGTAGCTTTGCTTTAAAGCACAGTTCAGGTGGGCTTTTCTATACCTACCCAAGTGTGGGCTTTCTTTTATGTAAAAACATATTTTAATAAAATATTAAACTCTCAGTTTTCTGAAAAGCATGTCATGTCATAAAATGTTTTGTTTTATATGAAGCCTATCTGTTTGGCAAGGCCAAAATTGTAAATCGATTTCGGGTCCATTTATATGGGCTAGTGTACACCAGGACCGTTCCACTACTTGTGGTGGCTGATCATGTGACCGCGGAATGTGGCCACCTTCCCGGGCACCAGTTGCAGATACGGTGGATTACCAGAAGTAAGCTTGCGCAAGTGTTTTCTCATAAAATAAATGTTTTTATGTGAACATAGGAGCTTTTAAAAAGAAAAACCATATGATTCACAGTATGACTTGACATAAATGATTTTGGCATGTGTTCACTGAGTACTCTGTACTCAACCCTTGTATTATTTTTCTTCCAATACGTAGGTTGAGCGGGAAGGAGCAAATGAGGACGTAGCAAGGCTTTTTATCGAGTAAAGTGGAAATAAGTCTCTCGGTAGTACATGTCTACATACATGTACTTGTGAGTCAAAACTTTAAGTCTACACGTTTTCCGCAGTAATATGTAATTTTGAATTTAGTTGTTCCAAAACAATTTCATCTTTTGTCCATGATTATATTTATATTATTAAGTCGGTTTGAACTATCCGTTCATTCTTATTCACCAATTTCTATCCCCGCTTCTTTAATCCTATCTCTAATCATGGTTTCCCAAACTTAGCTGTCCTTAGCTAGGGGTGATCGTGACAATTTCAGGCGCTTAGAATTTGATTTTTTTTAATTTTTGTTATATTTTATGTTGTTCACAGTAAAATAGTGTTCATACACAATAAATTTGAAATAAATTTTATTTTGTTAATTCCATGAAAATATTTTGCTTTCGCACCATTTTCTATTTCTCTTCGTTAAAGGGCATGCAATCCACCTAGGCTTGCAACGGGCCTCGGTCCGCCGGTTTTGGACCGCGAACAGGCGGTTCGGCAGTTCACCCGAGGGTGAACCTACCCCTAACCGGCGGGAGGCTCACAGTTTAGGATCACGCCTAACCGGCAGTTTAGGGTCAGGCCCAGCCCGCCGGGTTAGGGCCAAAGCTACGAAGCCCGAATCGCAAAACCTAAGTTTTTTCTTTTTTATATTTTTTGTATTTTTCATTTTTTGTTGTATTTTTTGTTGTGTAATTTTATAATAAATAAAAAAATAGATAGATAGCGAAAAAAATGGGTGTTCATTTTTTTTCAATTTATTTTGATTTTTTCATAATTGGCTAATTTCCACCAATAAAGATGAATTTATAAACTTGAACATAACATTAACAACTTGTAGTTATATTACATGAAAATATGGAGGAAAAACCGTAGGTTAGATGATTTGGCCCCGTAGGTTCGATCCTAACCCCCCGTTTTGGCTAGGTTTTCGCGGCCCCTAGGTTTTGTTTAGCCCGTCGGGCCTCGGTCCATGATTTCATCGACCCTAGCCCTAACCATCGACGATCCTAACCCTATCGGTTTCCGGCCCTCCGGCTAAAAAACCGGCGGTTTAGGACCGGGCCGTCGGTTTAGTGAAGCCCTTGCAGGTCTAAATGCACCTCACTATTGTACGAATGTGAAAGCCAACAATAACAAGGGAAGAAGGTAAATAATATTTCGTTGATAAATGTGACATCGTTTCAACAACTATATTATTATACAATAATTATTCAACTCTTATATTTAAAAATTGTTATACTTTTGTCACATACGAAATGTCCAAAATACCCCTGCACCCTCCAAAATAGAAATCGATGCACGCTATATGCCGGGGTTCGATTCTCGACTGGTGCATTTATTTTTATTTTTTTTAATACTTCTGGACCTATTTTCACTCTCAGGCCTAATTATTTAAATTAACATTTATTTTTTATTTTTTATTTATTAATAAATTCCTTTATATTCAAAAAAAAAAACAATTTATGTTTAATTTTTCTTGCTGCAATGCGCGGATACGTGACTAGTTGATTATTAAGTGTTCACTTTTGTAGAATACTAGTGTGTAACCCGTCGAAATTCGACGGGAATAACTTTATATTATGCTTTAATTTTGTTATATAAAAATATAATTAAATATTTTTCTAAAAGTGATATTATTCCGATTAATAATTAAAATATCATATTATATTTAAATGATAATGATAATAATTAAATACATAAAAGAAGTGATTTCTTTTAAAAATTTCAAACTTCTTTCACCTGCAAGGAAAAAAATCAATGTAAAAATTACTTGTAATAATTAAATAATAGTTAAATTTTGATATAAATATTTTTGTATTACCTCATAATCTGTTGAA
>JAOWBJ010153868.1:0-12136 GCA_028566335.1 Monarda citriodora | reverse complement strand
AGCGGGTTTCGGTGGAGCGGTTTCACGGAAAGGCGCTTGGTGGTGCGAGTCTTCATACTCGTGCCCGTCAGTTCTTGTGTAGAATTTCATTGTGGATCTATTTCCCTCATAATGATCCTTCTATGGATCTATTTTGCTCATAATATCCCGGGATAATGCTCCCATCCTCGACTCCCTCTTTTCCCCTTTCTACTACTTAGCCCTTAGGGCAACTATCCATAATAAGAAGGCACTATGGCTCCAATCCCGGTTGCTAATCCTCGTAATTCAGCAAGTGCTCGCTACAGAACCAATTAGTCTTTTCGGATCTCTGAGCGCACTTGTTTTTCGTTACTTTCCAAAGTCGATTCTCGCTCTCCTTTTTCTTGGTCCTTTGTCTTAGTAGTTCATGTTCGTTCATCCTTGTAAAGGTTTCATAAGAGTTCCGTGTAATAGTTTTAATACAGTTATGAGAGGGTTCATTGATGTAATGTAAGCGACTTATTATTTCGCTCGGCCAAGGTCGGAGTTATGAGCTATATTCCAATATTGTATTGATAAGGTTTCAATGAGTTGTACTTATAAAGATGATGATTGAAAAGGCTTTAAAGCAATTTAATAAGTAATTATGTTTTATCCCTCCACGTGCAAATTCCGATTTACTCAAGGATTCACCCGTTTCTTTTAGTCCCATTTCAATACGTAATTGACCATGGACCTATTTCCCTTGATTTCGAGTCCGGGTTGTTACATATCTCCATCCTCGTACCGACTTCAAAGTCGAGACGAGGTCCAAAGTACCGAACTGGCAGAAGAAAATTTTCTTCTGCAAGGTTGAAGGAGTGGGTGAATACCCCTGGGTAGAGGGCTCTCTCGCTTCGCCGGGGGTGGATAAGTCCCTTGAAGGCCTTGTCTCTCCCATTGTGAAAAAGTGGAACTTCAAGGGCGAGTACGAGGAGCTCGACCACGTGAAGGCGGGCATGAGCCCGTATAACCCTCGTACTACGAGGGCTCCTCTGGCGGGTGAGGATCTTTCTTTCTTTTTCATACTTCGTTGTGTTTGTACACTAACTTTCACCTTTTCTGTGTAGTGAGCAAGTTCGTCGAGAAGATTTCGGGGAAGAGGCCGAGGACGTAGGATAACTCTGAGGCGACGTCCACCCTGAGGATAGGGGTAATGTTGTCCTCCTCCTGCAAGTTAGGAGCCAGGAAACACCCTGAGGGTGATTCCCGGAAGAAGACCAAGTCGGCCTAACAGCATATCTCCATAGTCCCCATCGACGTGGAGAGCTCGGTGTCCGTTCAAGCTCGGCCACTTTCTGAGGTACAGCTTGTACATCCTTTAGCGAAGTTGATGTGTTTAATATGGACACTGATAACATGACATGTGCTTGTAGGTGATGGCCGAGCTGGTGGGGCCGATCAAGGCCCTAGTGGAGGCTAGTGCTGGACTAGTCTCCCGGGCGGAAGAAACCGAGGCCCTTGCTAGGGGGCCACAGAAAGGGAGGCGGAGACGAAGTCCGCCTGGTCTGCCGAGGTGGCTTGGTGGGAGGCCGAGGTTAGGCGTTGGGATGTAGCCTTGGAAAAGACGAGGGCCGAAGTGGAAACACTTCGGTCTGAAGTGGCTGCCATCCGCAGCCGGGAGGCCGAAACCGCCGCTTCCCAAGGAGAGATGTTGGAGGCCTTCTTGGTGAAGGTCTTCTTCTCTAGCCAGTTTGGGGAGTTGGCTGGTGACTTGGCTGAGGTGGTTAACTCCTATGCTATCTCTCGAAAGTTGGAATAGGTGGCCGGGGAGTTCCCAACTTTTAACCAGGCCAAGTATGGCCATAAGGACATCTCCCCCGATGACATCATGCGGGAGTACGCTAAGGTCTTTATCCAGGGAATTCAAAAATTCCCTGTGGTGAAGGCCTTGGTTTCCACCCCCACTTTCCTGACTGCCGAGACGGTGAGGGAGTTCGGTGTCGACCGCGATGTCGGGCTGTAGAAGACGCTGGTGGAGATTGGATATCTCCAGTCCGCTGAGGCGCCAGCTGGTGGCCAACAAGGACAGAGAGGCCCCGGGACCGGCGAAGGGAAGGGCCAAAGAGCCGATGGAGCCGAGGTCGACCCCTAATTGTATATTTTTCTTTTTTTTCTTTTTTTTAGGGTGTCTTGTACCTCAGCACCACTAGGGTGCCGACCCATTTTTTTTGGCCATTGTGCCTCAATAAAAGAACTTTTCTTCACTTTCTGAATGTGTTCTCTTACTTTTACTCTTAAACTCGTATTACTTGTTCCGAGTCAGCCGATCTTTGTCACTTGCATGACCTCATTAACAAGAAGCAGGACGAGGTACTCTACTGGCAAGGGGTGCTCGTCATACCCGGGAAGAAGCTAATGTTAAGTTTATAGATCAGTAGACCAAGTACGACGAGTTATATACCTGCTTCGTTGAGTTAGAAGAAAACCTCAAGATAGCCAACGAAGACGCCATGGCAATCACCGAGAAACATGTTGAGTACGAGGCATTGATCTTGGAGCGAGGTGAGCTGACGATCAGTGATGTCCGAAGCCAATTGACCGAGTGTGCCAAAGAGTATTTTAAAACTAAGTCTGAGCATGGATTGTTGTCGCCAGAGTTCGATAAGCAGGTCCTCGTGCTGAGAGATCTTGCAAACATTTACAAAGTGCGTTTGATCGTCGACCAAAGCACTGGTGTTTCCTTGAGAAATATGCTCTGGTGGACACTCTTCAAAGGTAGAACTCAAGAGCGAGGTCCACTACTCGGGGGAC
This sequence comes from Monarda citriodora, assembly GCA_028566335.1. Lineage (NCBI taxonomy): Eukaryota > Viridiplantae > Streptophyta > Magnoliopsida > Lamiales > Lamiaceae > Monarda > Monarda citriodora. Next base: position 9,382 of record JAOWBJ010153868.1, on the reverse strand, counting down.
TTCAAGCGTCAGCTCGCTGCGGAGCAGGAACGAGCTTTCAACAAGCAAGCTCGATCCGTCTCGAGCCGAGGTGCATGAAGTTCTCGAGGTCAAGGCTCAACTGTTCGTGGCTGAGGGCAAGCTGGAGGTCGAGGCCGAGGTCGCCTTAGTATAGATGAAATCCTTAAGAAGGATTTCACAAGTGAATGGCTTAGTTTTAGTAAGCCTCCGGTCTCGGCATAGGACTTTTGTAACCTCCTGATTAATAAACTCATTTGTGGATCCTCCGGTCATGATGTTTCTGAAGGTTTGAACTCTCAATAGCCGAACTTAATGAATTGTTCTTAAAACTTAAGAACTTCAGACTTGTGAATGTTACTTAAAAGATGTTCAATAACTTAAAAAAACTTGTCACAAGGCTTTAACTACTAGGCTGGTTAACTTCAGTGTTTGTTGAGCTTATTTTGAGTTTCCTTGAACTTTGCGTGTTCTCAAAACTTTTAATGGGAGGTTCGGTGAACTTAAGTATTTTCCAAACTTAAAGTGGTGGATTTTCAAACTGAGTTCGAAAAACTTTAAATGCCTGTTTTGCCGAGGTATATTGGGAGGGGTGGCCCCCCTTTTATGCGCATTTTAATTATACCCATATAGCGGGTCATCCTTAAGAGGGCATCCTCGGTTGGTACATGAGGTACCGACTTGAGAGGGTAGCCTCGTTCGTCATACAATATGCCGAACTTAAGAGGTATGTAAGATTAGTGTACACAATGTAAGAGGAAATGCAAGACCAGACAACCATAAATGCACGAACGAGAGTGGATCTGATTCAGACACGTGGCATGTCTATCTAATAGCTGAGGAAGAGTGGAGGAAGTCGTGTTTTAGTAATAACGCTTTTTTTAGTTTCATTTGAGAATTATGTTTGGTATTTTGTTTGTTCATTTGTTTGTTTAATTTGCAGTCGGTTGTAATTGAGTCGAGCTTTTGTGTGCTCCATCCGGGTTTTCTTAGCTGGTTCTTTCACAGGGGTAGGATAGGTCGAACTAACATAGGGTTAGTATATATTGGGGGAATTGTTACGTTTTGAGCAAGCAATGAAAGTCTCATTTCCTTCATATCTTTCTTCTTCTTCCTTCCATTCTACACTCTTCGGCAATTACACCATACATTTCATAGATGCAAAATATATATATAGAATTCATATACATATCACAGAAAATACAAAAATAGTTTGGGTCCATTACAATTTACAAGTGAGTATTTGAACGTCGACCAAAGCTCCGGCGTTTCCTTGAGAAATATGCTCCGGTGGGCACTCTTCTAAGGCAGACCTCAAGAGCCGAGGTCCACTACTCGGAGGACTTCAAGCGTCAGCTCGCTGCGGAGCGGGAATGAGCTTTCAACAAGCGAGCTCGATCCCTCTCGAACCGAGGTGCATCAAGTACTCGAGGTTAACGCTCAACTGTTTGTGGCCGAGGGCAAGCCGGAGGTCGTGGCCGAGGCCGCCTTAGTATAGATAAAATCCTTAATAAGTATTTCACAAGTGAATGACTTAGCTTTAGTAAGCCTTCGGTCTCGGCATATGACTTTTGTAACCTCCTGATTAATAAACTCACTTGCAGATCCTCCGGCCTTATTGTTTTTCAACGTTCGAATTTTCGATAGCCGAACTTAACGAGTTGTTCTCAATACTTAAGAACTTGAAACTTGTGAATGTTACTTAGAAAATGTTCAAGAACTTAAAAGAACTTGTCACAAGGCTTTAAGTACTAGGTCGGTTAACTTCAGTGTTTGTCGAGCTTATTTTGAGGTTCCTTGAACTTATGTGTTCTCAGAACTTGTAATGGAAGGTTCGGTGAACTTAAATGTTTGCCGAACTTAAAGAGGTGATTTTTCAATCTGAGTTCGAAAAACATTAAATGCCTGTTTTGCCGAGGTATATCGGGAGGGGTGGCCCCCTTTATGCGCATTTTACTTATACTCATATAGCGGGTCATCCTTAAGAGGGCATCCTCAGTTGGTACATGAGGTACCGAACTTGAGAGGGCAACCTCGTTCGATATGCCGAACTTAAGAGGTATGTAAGATTGATGTACATGATGTAAGTGGATATGCAAGACCAGACAACCATAAATGCATCAACGAAATAATTTTTATTAAAGAAATTTATAGAAATTGTAATCCTAACTCTAAGCACAATGAACCTAAAACGAACTAAAATGAAAAATCTTCTTACATATAGTACTTTTTGAGATGGGTGATGTAGGCGAGATGGTAAGAGCCTTTGACGAGGATCTCTTATACTCGGTAGGGTCCTTCCCAAGTGGCTCCTGGTTTCCCGAGCTTTTCGGCCTTGCTGGCCTCATTATTTCAAAGGACGAGGCCGCCTATCTGAAATAGTCGGGACCGAACCATTTAGTTGTAATAACGAGCTACTTGCTGTTTGTAGCGGGCTTCTTTAATGTAGGCGAGCTCTCGTTTCTCTTCTAAGAGTTCTAAATTGGCTCTGAAATTTTCTTCATTCCTTTCGGCTGAGAAGTTAATAGTCCGAGGACTTGGCAATCCTATTTCAACTGAAATTATGGCCTTGGTTCCATATACGATACTGTAGGGTGTTTCCCCTGTCGACGTCCAAGGTGTGGTACGATATGACCACAAGACTTGAAGAAGGTTGGTTGCCCAGTCGCCATTAGCTCAGTCGAGGCGTGCCTTGAGCCCTCTCACAATAGTTCGGTTCGTCACCTCGGTTTGTCCATTAGCTTGAGGGTGGGCTACCACGGTGAATCTTTGTTGGACATTAAGTCTGCGGCACGAGTCCATGAACACTTTATCGGTAAATTGCATTCCATTGTCCGAGACTAAAATGCTTGGCACTCCAAACCGACAGACGATGTTCTTCCAGACAAAGTTTCGAGCGTTCTTACTTGTGATTTTAGCTAGCGGCTCGACTTCGACCCAATTCATGAAGTAGTCAATGGTTACTAATAAAAACTTGAGTTGTCCAGAAGCTGTATCGAATGGTCTTACGATATAGATACCCCACTGCATGAATGGCCAGGGACTCTGCATTCCAATGAGGTCATTAGGGGGTAACCTCGGTACTGTCCCATGGGCTTGGAACTTAGGACACTTTGGGACAAGGTCCACTGAATCTTGTACCATTGTAGGCCAATAGTATCCCCATCGCATCACCTTCTTTGATAGAGCACGAGCTCCAATGTGACTTCTACATGACCCTTCGTGAACTTCTCGAAGTACATAATCCGCTTGTTGTGGTCCCACACATCTGAGGAGAGGTTGTAGGTACGATCTCATATAGAGCACCCCGTCTTGAAAAATATACTTTAAGGACCTACTCATGACTTTACGAGCTTCTACCTTGTCAGCAGGTAGTTCGCCCTTTTTCTAAATAGTCCTGGATCGGAGTTATCCAGCTCGGTTCCTCAGTGAGTAAGTGATTTCAGCCTCATCTATACTTTTGTGTAGGACCTCTTCAACCGGGGAGGCACTAGGGGAGGATAGCATGTTACTCAGAGCGTCAGCTCGGATATTCTCTCCCCTAAGTATGCGGAGTAATTCGAAGTAAGCGAACAAACTCTTCAACTGCTTGGCATTTTCCGAATATTTCTTCAGCCTCTCACTTCAGACCTCATAGGTGCTTAACATGTGGTTTACAATGATTTGTGAATCACTATAAACTTTTAGGGCTTGTACCTTTAGCCCTTTCGCCAGCCGAAGTCCCGCAATCAGCACTTCGTATTCCACTTCATTGTTGGTGGTGGGGAAGGTGAACCAGAGTGAATATGTGAGCTCTTTTCCTTCAGGGTCGATGAGGATTATCCCCGCTCCGCTTCTCGCTTTTCCTGAACCTCCATCTACGTGCATCTGCCAGCAGTCTTTAGGCGCGATCTGTTCTTGGTCGGCTGCCGAAGTATCTTCAGGTTTTTTGGCTTCGGTGTTGGGAGTAGGAGTGAAACGGGTTTCCACCAAGAAATCTGCCAAGGCTTGCCCTATTATAGCATTGCGTAGGAAAAATGAAATGGAGTGTTCTCCAAGATCGATTGTCCACTTTGCGATTCTACCCGATGCTTCAGGCTTCGTTAGGACTTGCCGAAGTGGCAGGTCGGTCAGGACTCGTATTTCATGTGCATGCAAGTAAGGTCGGAGTCTTCTTGCAACATTTATTAGAGCAAGCGCAACTTTTTCCAATAGTTGATACCTTGTCTCAGAAGACTGAGGGCTCTACTGATAAAGTAGTCTGGAAGTTGTCGACGACCTTCCTCCCGTACCAAGATGACACTTATGGTTTCGTCCGAGGCTGCGAGGTAAAGTAAGAGTACTTCGCCTTCCTTTGGGATAGATAAGGTCAGGAGCTTAGCTATGTAATTCTTAATCTCTTCGAAGGCTGACTTATGTTCATCTGTCCAGATGAAGAACTTTGAAGAAAATGAGTTGCTTCTCGGCAGCCTGTGAAAGAAATCGGTTGAGCGCGGCCAAAGATCCAGTCAGGCGTTGAACATCATGTACCTTGGTCGGCATCATCATATTTTGCACAGCTCGGACTTTTGAGGGGTTAGCATTCAACCCTTCCTTTGTTACCCAGCATCCCAGGAATTTCCCTGACCGAACCATAAAAGTGCACTTCTTCGGGTTCAACTTCAAGTTCACCCGCCGAAGTAAATCAATGACGACCTAAAGATCGTCCGCACAGGTCGCCTGTTGTTTACTTTTGATGACGATGTTGCCTACATAAACTTCAACTATCCTACCTATGTGCGGTTTAAAAATCTTATCTACGAGACGTTGGTAGGTGGCCCCGGTATTTTTAAGGCCGAAGGGCATTTTCTTATAAGCAAAAATCCCAAAGTCCGTGATGAAAGCCGTTTTGGGGGCATCTTCTTCAATCATGAGGATTTGGTGGTAACCCTTATACAAATCTAGGAAACAAAAAGTCTCATAGCTTACAAGGGCTTCTAGTTTCTTATCTATGTTGGGGAGGGGATAACAATCTTTCGGGCAGTGCTTGTTGAGGTCAGTGTAGTCCACACACATGCGCCATCCTCCGCCTTCCTTCTTCACCATCACCAGATTCGCAATCCAGGTCAGATACTTGACTTTGAAGAGTATTTGTGCTTCAAGAAGCTGATGCACTTCGTCGTGTATGACCTTTTTCCTTTCGGATGTGAACAGACATTGCTTTTGTTTAACCGGCCTGATGCTGGGGTCAATATTCAACCGGTGACTCATGATACTGGGGGAGACTCTGGTCATATCCAGTGATGATCATGCGAAGATGCCGCTATACTAGCACAATAATGAGATGGCCTTGTCTCTAAGCTGATGAGTACCCGCATAGCCCACTTTGACGACCTTAGAGGGGTCGTCGTTGCTCAGTGGAACCTCGTCTATCAGCTCATCCAGTGCAGGCGGGATTTCATCCTCGTCCAACCCCAGTCGGGGTTATGTGATTGCTACGCATATGGGTGCTGAGCAGGCATCTTAGCTCCTCATAGGGCGACTTGCATGCATTCCTTAGCCCGCTTCTGATCACCTCACACCAGAGCTACTCCCCCTTTTGTGGGGATTTTGATGGTGAGGTGGTATGTCGAGCAGATGGCTCGCACCGAGTTCAGCCAATCTCAGCCCAATATAATGTTGTAGGGCGAGGAAGCTTTAACGATGAAGAACTGGATCACCGCGGTCGAGCTCGCCGGGGCTTTTCCCACTGTAACTGGGTGCGATATGACCCCCTCCGGGCGAGTCTCTTCTTGCACAAAACTTCGAAGTGGTAGCGGAGAAGGTGCAAGACGAGACTCATCGAGTCCTAACTTATCGAAGCATTATTTAAAGAGAACACTCACCGAGGCACCACTATCCACGTATACGCGGTGCACTAGCTTGTTAGCAACTTTGGCTTGAATTACCAAGGCTTCTAGGTGAGGGACGATGGCCGGCACTGGATCCTTCTCTGAGAAGGTGATGGTCTCGTCTCCTTTGAACCGCCTATGAGCAGGTCTTTTCTCGTTGGTCCCCGAGCCTCGGCCTTGAGGGGAGACTTTGTTGCTCTGGATGGGAGTCCGGTAATGGCAGTAACGACTCCATCGAAAGGAGGAGCGTCATTCCCTCCCTCTGCATCTTGCTTCGGCCTTTTCTCGGCCTCGCTATTGCATCCTCCTCCTCGTTGGCTCTTCCTTTTCCCATTACTCCGCCCTTGGGATTTTAAGGGTACCATCTTGCACGAGACTCTCAATATTGGTAATGAGGTCTCGGCACTCCTCTGTATCGTTGCCATAGTTCTCGTGGTACGCACAATACATATCTTTGGACCGACGGTTTGATCCCTTTAGCATCAGACGTGGCAGTTCGAACAGGTTGACATGGAGCTCATAAATTTCCGCTCTGGACTTGGTGAGGGGAGAGTACTGCTGCCCAGGCTTAGAGGCATTATCTACCCGAGGTCCAAGCCTGGACTCCAAGGGACCTCGTTGTTGGCGATCATGGACGCTACGCCAATCCTGGTCGCGATCATCCCAATCGCTTTGGCCTCATTCGCCGTCTTTCTTCTTTTTTGATGGTTTGCCCTTCTCGGCTTCTCGCTTCCTGAGATCAGTGTCGTCCGCCCTAGCGAACCGATCTGTTATATCCCATAACTCCGAGGCTGTTTGAGGTTCAGCCCGGACTATTTCCTTGTAGAGGGCACCGTGCAGGATGCTATTCTGGAACACGAGGATGAGCAGCATGTCGTTTATGTCTTGGACCTTCAAGCTTTCCTGGACAAAATGAGTCATAAAGTCGCTAATGGGCTCGTTTCGTCCTAGGTGACCTTGGACTCGACCTTCTGGAAGAATCTTCGGTAGAAAGCTTGTATCATTTCCCGGTATGACTTGATGCTACAAGGTGGTAGACTATCAAACCACCTCCTCGCATTGCCGATCAACAGCTCCGAAAACATCTTACACATGTGTATGCCGCTAAGGTTTTGGTTGATCGCGTTGTACTTGTACTGCGACAGGAAAACATCAGTGTTCCTTATCCCATCGTATGGTTGGATGTTGGGCACCCTGTACTTATCGGGTAAGGGCGTGTTGAGTATTATGTCGCTGAACGGAGTGAGGATCCGTCCATACTTATCAAATCTGTCCCCAGCGAACTCAAATTCGTCATCAGACGGCGTATAATTTCGAACTCGTTCCTTCGGGGGTTGGCGAGCTCTGTCTCGTCGTTCTCCTTGGTAGTTCCAATCCCGTCGACCGGAGTGTCGTCGTTCGTCCCTACTCAGCATCTTCAGGCTCAGCTCAGGGGTGTGTCGAGGATGAGAAGAGGTTGCCCCTTCCTCGTATCATCCGCAAGGTCGAGCATCTTCCTTCTGAGGCTGGGCTGGTCCTTGTACGCAGGTATTCGGTGAGGCTTTCACGGTTCTCCTCAAGGAAACCCTCGCCATTATTTCTTGCCGAGGGAGACCCCTCACTGAACTCTTCGCTTGGATCATTCACGTAATAATCCAAATTGTGCGAGACTCATTTAGGGTCGGATCCCTCTCCGGCTGCTTCTCCGGATTCTTCTCTGGATTCTTTTCCGGTTGCTTTTCCACGTTTTTTTTCGGTTGCTGCGTGGTAGATTTAGGATCCACACCCCCTTGTCCGGCGGCGGTGGTCTTCGAATTCGACGGTCTTTCCATGATTAATCCCTCAAAAATTTTGTAAGATCTTAAACACAAAGAATTTTAAAACGTTCTCACAGACGGCGCCAGTGATAGATCTAGGTTTTAAGAGAGAAAACAATGAACAAGAAAGTAAAAGAGACAGGAATTATATGGTTCGATCCTTGGTTTTGGATCTACGTCCACAGAGAGAAAGGAGAATTTTGTATTCTATTGGTGAGTACAAGAGTGTGTGTGTTCTCATCTATGCTACCCTGTATTTATAAGTATAGAGTTTTACATGTTTGAGGAGTCTAATCCTACTACAACACTAATTAGGATCGGCCTTATCCCTTTGAATAGAGTCTTGATCTTCCGGATAGCCTTGATGTTTTGGATATCCTTGATCTTCCGAGTAATCACACCTCTACTAGCGTCTTGTTGTCGAGTTGGGCTGAACTCTATAGGCCGAGGTTATCTCGGTAGAGGCCCATCTGTGTTAGGCCTGAGACTGGGCCGAGGCCGAGGTGGTTGGGCCGTATCCTATCAGTAGATATCCGCGGGTGGTGAGTATGAGTATTGGATTGTACCCGTCGCGGATAAAGGGTACCGATATGGGTACAACTTTCGTTCGCATATATAGATATAGATAGCTACTATCTGTGCCCACCTTACCCGATTATCATTCCTACACGTATTGACCTCTTCTACATGTGACACTCATTTGACCGAGCCAACAAATGTGTAATCAAATTCAAATGCATCAAAAGCACATTAGCACGCAATCAATAATCTCCATATCCACAAGTCCATCCTTTAATAATATCAGTTTTCTATATGCATTTGTACATGTTCAATTATGTATATATATAATATACATAATATAATTAACAATTAACTTTTTTCTTAGATAAAATCCACTAAGTGAGCACGTTACATATCTACTTCTACTAGCGTGTTGTCCGCGCGTTGTATCGGGAAAAATTAAATATAAATTATGTTTATGTTGGAATGTGAATGAATTTATTAAGTAAATTAAAGATAATGTTAGTTTAAATAATAGTTATTGGGTCAGAGAGTGAGAGTATGTCCATAAGTAGAATTTTTTTAAGAAAAAACTTCAGCTAGGAATCGAACTCGGGTCTGTACTATGCATCACTTTCCATTTTTAGTAAAAAAACAGAGGTATTTTGGACATTTCGCATGTGACAAAATGTTAACATTTCTATTTATAGGGGATGGATAATTATTATATGTTGGCTCGTGCACACACGTAGAGGGGGGGGTGAATACGTGTGTGGTTTTTCAAAACCTTTTTCGATTGTATTCTTTAAATCCCCTCGGTCAAAGTCAACGCTAGAAAGAAAACTTCAAGCGCACGCTAGCTTCGGAGAAGTTGGAGCGGCCGCTACAAATAGAGTTGTAGCGGATCGCTTCACCTTAAGATTGCTTCTAAATATATTTTGAAGCTGGTGCTTCAAAATATGTACAGTAGAGAAAGTGAAGCGCTAGCGATTTGGTTTTGCGGAAAGTGGTGAGCAAGTGTGCGTTCTATTGAGAAAAACTTTCCTTTAAGTTTGTTTAAAACGTGATCTTACTTAGTGAGTAGTGTGATTAATGAATAATCAAGTTGTAAGTAAGAAAGCTGTAAATAACACAAACACTTTATAGTGGTTCGGAGCTGAATCTCCTACGTCCACTCTTCTTCCGTTCAAGGAAGGAATTCACTATCCAACGATAGAATCCGGTCCTTCGGTCCCCGGA
>JAOWBJ010153762.1:0-12140 GCA_028566335.1 Monarda citriodora | reverse complement strand
GGAGTGATCTCATTTCGGAGCCGAAGAGGCTGAAGCCGAAGAGACTGGAGTGGAAGAGACCGGACTCTTCATTGCCGTTTTCGTCCGGATTAAGTGGGCTTTGTCCTTTGGGCTTTTCCTGCTGGGCTGGTGTTGGGCCATATCCCATCAGCCTATGATGAGGATCCTAATCTCCTAAAATCTCTTTCCAACTGTTCGTTAAGCAGTCATATACCTTGTCTTCCGATGCTTGCATCAAGTAATATGCATCGGTTTCCTCCCGAAGAAGCCTCAAGATTCCGGACAGGATTCAACGTCTGCTTAACAAGATTATGTATTCTTGGATTTGACATCTGTTTCACTGACAAGCACGATAAAGAATGCCAATTCACAGCAATAGACGAGGAGCTTTTGTGCTTAGCATGTGGAGATGAGTTGCTAACAAGGGAATTTGTCAACATATTGCATGCCCTTCAGGTATCGTTTCCTGCTCTGCCGTTTCCAGAATATTAGTCGAAGATACGTCCCGTTGATAGTCTTAAACCAAGAGATTTCGACCAACTTCACGTGTTGTGAAACAGGTGGTGCAGTTTTACTATTGGAAAGGGGCAATAGAGCCAGAAACAACTGAATCTACTGATATAGAAAGTGTTTGGCTAAATTTATAAGTTACTTATAAGCTTACCCAAAACCCTCATAGTTCCAGTATTTGAATTGCAGAAGCAAAAGATTATTCGACTCAGAGTCATTGTTGGAATATTTAGTTAAGGGGAATTTTAATAAATAAAATTCTTTATTTGTTTTGATTATACCAAAGCCCCCTAGCTTAATTATTCATGTTCTTATAGTCTTGTAAAAGAACTCCCCTAGATGGAACACTTGTAATATTTTTCATGTATTTAAAAAAGCTCAATTGTTAGGGAACTTTTTATCAGAGTTAATGGCCAAGCGGTTTTCTAAAGCTATCACTCGAAGACTCAAAAGTCAAGCGAAGAACTTTGCCTAGGGATATATGTTAAGCGGAGTTTTGTTCAAGCGATATTCATCAAGAGATGTTTGACAAGCGAAGTACAATTCAAGCGAAGTTCTACAACCAAGCAAAAACGCTCGAGAAGACCAGCGACCGCTATACATTTATATCCCAAGCGATGTCCAGCGAGAATTTCAAATTTCTGAAGATACGGACTTCAATTAAGGAAGTCAGAGTTAACTTGACAGGTGGACTCGCAGGATTGGTCAAGCATACTGCAGTCAACTGAAGATTAATTATGAAGATACAGTATCATATTTGACTCTGCAGAATCGCGATAAATCTGCAACCTGCCATACAGAATGTGCAGAAAACGAGGAAGTACGAGGAAAGAGACGTTGAGGTTTGTCTCTCTCTAACGGTCGCATCGGGATTGTCTCCTATAAATACTGCTGAATAACTCAGATCAAAATATCTCAACTCTCGCACATTCAAGCCTATACTCTATCAAAATCTTAAGTGATTGTATACTTAGAAAATCTTACAACTCTTGTAAGAACTCAGAAATATCTGTAGAGTTTAGAGTTGTTAGTTGAGTTCCTTAGAACTATATTTGTTCTAAGTAGCAGTTTTTCCTCAACCTTAGGTATTCCGGTTTATACTTGAACATTTAATAAGAATATAACCCTATTCAATCCTTTGATCTTATTGTCAAAGGGTTATCTTGTAGTTAGAGAGTCGTTGTGCAAACAACAATCTTGTAACTTTCCATAAGCAGGACTGAAGACGCTTAACTGTCCAACCGGAGGACTGAAGATCCGTGTAACTGTCCACACAGATGATCGAAGTTCTGTGAGGTTAGTGTATCCTTTCCAAGGTTGGAAGAAGAGTGGACGTAGGTGTTTGTCACCGAACCACTATAAACTCGCTCGTGTCTTTACTTTCATTATCGCTTTGTTTATCTACTGCATATTCGAGCACACACTCACTAAAGCGAACTTACTTTTTCTCAAGCAAAGTTTTTCTCTAAGCACCCGCTCACCAAATTCCGCCGTAAAACTTTGATCAAGCGAATACTTCACCAAGCGAGTTTAGTGAAGTAGTCGCTAGAACCTTGTACTTAGCGATTTTTATAATAGCTAGAGGGGTTTTCCAAAACCGCTTTAAAAAGTGTAAAGAGGCTAAAACCTCTTACACACGTATTCACCCCCCTCTACGTGTGTTTAATAGTGCTACAGGCCAACAAGTGATATCAGAGCAGGAGTTCATTTGAACTACTGCTTTGCATGTCGGTGTCACTTTAAACAGTTTTTAAGCGACACAATTGTGTTCACTTGAATAGATCTTTTTGAGAAAACTTGCATAAACTAACACATGAGCATAATTTCATTTTTCTAATAGTTTCCTAAGATGAATTCCTCAGGTTCATTGCCACAATTTACAGTTGAGGGATATAACACATGGAGTTTTCGTGTGGAATCACATCTAGCATCTCTACACGACCGAATGTGGGAGGTTATCACAAACGGTCCCTTCAAGATTATGAAGTGCACTCTAACTGGTAATGCAACAACACCCGATACATACGTAGAAAAACTACGCCAGGAGTTTACCGCTGCAGACTTCAAGGTTGACAACCTGGATAGAGTGGCCAGAAACGTGATCCAGTCAACAGTCTCAGATGCACACCTCGCTCGCATCATGAAGTGCAAGACCGCTAAGGAGATGTGGGAAACCATAGCGCTTCTCTCACAAGGAACAGAGAAGATCAAAGAGAACAAGCTATCAGTTCATATGAGAGAGTTCGAGGCGCTAGCGATGAAGCCAAACGAGAGCATGGAGGCTTTCGAGACAAGGGTGTTGAACTTAGTCACTACACTTGCCACTCACCGCAAGGATCTCTCACCCAAGGAAATCAACACCAAAGTTTACCATGCATTATCCGGAGAGTGGCAAACAATCAAGGAAAACTGCTTATTCAACTAAGATCTGGGTGCTCAATCACCAGAGGCTTTGTTCTTAGACTTCAAGGCTATGGAGTTCCACCTCAACAAGAAGGAACTAAAAGATTCAGAAGAGGAAGAAAAGTCTAATCCGCTAGAGAAGGGCCTAGCATTCAAAGCCGCTGATGACAACCAAACGGATATCTCACGTGCCTTCTCTCATGGAGACATAGTGGATATGTCAAAGGAAGAGCTGAAGGAGTTCGCTCTCACACTCGTCAGAGGATTCAATACTTTCAACGCTCGTGCTGCAAAGTACAAGCGTTTCTACAAGAAGCAGCAATGACAACAAGGTCGTTCGCAAGGCAAATGAAAAGCGCAGACCAGCGCTCGAGGGTCTTCGGGAGTGAAGTATTCAGTGAAATGCTTTGAGTGTCACAAGGTGGGCCACTACAAGTCCGAATGCCCCTTGCTTTCAAAAAAGGATCGTGAAGAGATAAAGGTTCGCCGGAATACTTAAAAGGCCTATATTGCAGATGAAGCATTAGCCCCCATAGATGGCGTGAACCACGATGAAGATCAGTTCACGAATGATGATGCAGAAGCGAACCAACTTTTGCTAGACATAAGAATGCTAGTACTACACGAGGAAGAGCCTGAGTTCAACCTCATGGCCATGAGCGACACTGACTCTGAAGTCGCTGACGAGGTAATTCCTTGTGAAGTCAAAGACTCGTCAATACCACGCGCACACGTGCAGTGTGTAGCGAATGTCCTCAGGAAAATGAGGATGATACCGCTTCATATTATGTTGACAATGAGCTGCTAAGTGATTACCTCAACCTAGTTGAAAATCACGAAGCACTGCAGATGCTCGTAGGTCACTATATGAGTGACAATGTGAAGCTGACCCAAGAGCTTGAGTCGCTCAAGGGAAGAACTAGCAAAATCGCTCATGAGCACAATGACTATGTAGCTCTGAAAGATAGTCATAAACAACTTGAGCAAAAGTTCTCGGAAAGCCGTTTGGAGAACAAAAAGTTAACGGATCAGAATGCTAAGTATGTTGACGAACTTAGCGCTCTGAGAAGCTAACTTGGAGATCTCCAAAAGCGCTTGGAGACAGCTCAAGGCTGTGAACAACGCCTATATTTCAAACTCAAGTCTCTTTACTATGCATCTCAAGCTAGTAAGAGAATTGAGCAATCTCTTCTGCCTCATGGCTCTAAGGAAGGGATTGGATATGTAGATGTTCTCAACGAACCCTCTACCTCTACCGGTCGAGCTTTTGTGCCTGATTTTATAAGTGTATCGGAAAATCCTTCTGCCGCTTCGATACACGCCGGTAAATGCAAAAAGAAGGAAGTTTCGAGTGACCCTCCTAAAAATGCTTTAAAATCTAAAGGGAGCAGTCATCAGAAGAATGTAAATATGGCAAATGACAATGCGAGGCCTAAGCAAAACCCTCATAAACCTAAAGAGCATTACGCTCAACAGGGAAGGAAGTACATCGCTTACACGCATAATCCAAAGCGCGAATATTCACAACTGAAACTTTGGAGACAAGCAAACTTTTCTCAAGAACGGAACCATGTTCTCTATACTCCAATCTCATACCATCCTCACTTTTGGCGCTATGCTGAGGATGAAGCACCAAGTACCTATCATCTCCAAAGGTACTATTCAAATAATGACTACGCTCGACGTAGGAGGCCAATAGATTTTTGTTCCGGGAAAGTCGCTCTACCTCAACATACAGTAAAGCACACATGCACCTGCTATTGTGAGACTCACTCTTACAACACAGTAAAAGTTTACAAAGCTCCGAAGCCTCAAGTGGTTTCACAGTTGAAAACCGCTAAGGCTAAGGACAAAAAGTGCTAACCTCAAAGGACCCAAATTCATTTGGGTACCTAAAATTCGCTCGTAATCTTGCATGGAAAGCGGAAGGTCCCAACCTCTAGAGTGAAGGAACAAGAAAGAGCTATCTGGTACCTAGATTGCGGGTGCTCAAGACACATGACTGGTGTCAAATCCTTCCTCTCGAATCTTGAAGATGTAGAGGGACCTCCGGTGATATTTGATGACAATGCAAAAGGGATTACAAAAGGCTACGGTACACTGCAACTCGCAATGTGAAAATCAAAAGAGTTTCTTTTGTCTAGGGGCTTAAACATAATTTGCTTTCAATATCTCAAATTTGTGATAAGGGTTATATATTTGAATTTTTTGCTAACAAAGTCTTTATCAGGCATGGTTCAACAAAGCATATAGCGCTCAATGGTACACGACAAGACAATATGTATGTAGCGGCGTGGACCTGAAGCGAAAAAGAGACTTGTTTGGTCACTTGAAGTGCACCTAAAAGGAACTGGCTCTGGCACCGAAGGCTAAGTCACCTCAACTTTCAATCAATTAACATAATCGCTCGAAAAGGCCTCGTTCGTAGCATTCCAAACGAATTATTCGTCAAGGACCAAGTCTGTGCAGCATGCCAAAGCGGAAAGCAGCCAAGAGCATCTTTCCCAAGCATTGAAGAAAGGTCTTCCAAGAAAATACTAGAGTTGCTCCATATGGATCTTCACGGTCCAGTATCTCCTCGCTCTTGAAATGAAAGAAAATATACCTTAGTTGTAGTTGATGATTTTTCTCGCTTCACTTGGGTAGTTTTCTTGTACAGTAAAAAGGAGATGCTAAAGTTACTACCAAAGCTTCTAAAGCAACTATCAGTGGAGAAGAGCCACAACATAGTAACTATTCGCTCGGATCGTGACACATAATTTCTAAATTCTGTAATCGAAGATTACTGCTCGGAGCATGGAGTCAAGCAACAAACTTCAGCTGCAAGGACTCCTCAACAAAATAGAGTAGCAGAGCAGAAAAATCGAACTATCAAAGAAACCACTCGAACAATGCTCGCAGATGCTGAGCTTCCCCAACACTTTTGGGCTGAAGCGGTTCATACAGCCTGCTGTATCCAGAACAGAACAACCATCAATGTCAGACATCAGAAGACTACATATGAATATGGACAGGGAGAATTCTTAATATCTCTTATTTTCACATTTTTGGTCGTCGCTGTTTTATTCATAACAATGAGAAAACACAATTACAAACTTTTGATAGCAAAGCTGATTCGGATTATTCTTAGGGTATTCTCTGACCAACAAAGCTTATAGAGTTTACAATTGTCAAACTCTTGTTGTGGAGGAAACACCTCATGTTGTGTTTGATAAATCTACTTTCAAGACTGTGCAGGTCACAAGTATACACTCAAGTGAAACAGAGCTTCCATCAGATCGCTTGGACAATCACCAAGCGGATTCCGAAAATCGCTCGAGCGGTCCGGTAACTTGCTCGAAAACCAAGGACGTTCCTATTCGCGCTATCCCAGAAGAGAATGAAGACACTGAGCGGGATCAGAGTCATCTGCCTGAGGTTGAAGAGCGCCCAACCTCTCCAGACGATCCTTTGACATCACACGGTGTTAACAGTGAGGGAGTCTCAGCTCAAGAGCCAATCAGTGGTAATGATGAAGAAGAAGCTAGGGATGAGTAAGCAAACGCTGAACTCGCTCGGAAAAGGCTATGGCTTCGAAACCACGACCCGTCCCAAATAATTGGTGATCCAAATATCGGAGTAAGGAGGCGTGGTACACTTAATCATTTAGAAAGGTGCCTCTTTAGTTGCTTTCTCTCATCCATTGAGCCAACAACAGTAGAAGAAGCGCTTGCTAACCCAAATTGGATGACATTATGCAAGCGGAGTTAAACGAGTTCAAGCGGAATGACGTATGGAGCTAGTCGATCATCCTAAGCACCAAAATGTGATAGACTTGAAGTGGGTTTTCAGGAACAAGACAGATGAAAATCACGTTGTAGTTCGCAACAATGCTCGGTGCATAGCTAAAGGATATTGTCAACAAGAAGGAATCGGCTATGAAGAGACTTTCACTCCAGTAGCACTAATTGAAAGGACAAGGCTATTCTTAGCCTTCGCAGCATCCAAGGGCTTTATGGTATATCAAATGGATGTGAAGAGTGCTTTCCTCAATGGAGTGTTGAAGGAGGAAGTGTATGTAGAGCAGCCACCCGATTTTGAAGTGGGTGACAAGGTGTATCTAGGCCTGTGCATCGGTCGGTCGGTCGGCCGGACCGACCTCATTTCCGCCCTTAAAGAAATGATCTTCAACAGAAGGGTGGAAGAGGTAATGAAATTCCTTGAGGAGAATAAAGCCAAGAATGAAGCTGCTTACGTGCCAACCAGATGCTTTGAGGAATGGAAGAAGGCTGAAGAGCATTTTATCAAGATGTATTGTTACTTGAGAGTGTATAGGACTCCCTCTCCCTAGCTCGCATTTCTTGCTTTCATGGAGACTTATCACAAGAAGCTATGGCCGATCATAATTATTCGAGTAGGAAATGACCTCTTAGTCGCTCCCACCAAGCGGATTCTGGATGTACCTTATGTCGTTGGAGGCAGACTGCTGAACAGAGAGCACTTGAGAAAGAGTGGCTATGGCTGAAGAAGGAACTGAATCTGAAGGAGCAAACAGAGTTGTTGCAAGCGAAGTTAAGAGTCTATTCAACTTATGGACTAGTTCCTCATGGAAGAGTATAGTTGTGTCTATATTTTGTAATCGCTCCTGTAATCACAATAACATATCAATGAATGTGATTATTTTTTCTCCTATGACAATATCTCATTGTCTATTTATCTTTCCCGCTTTAGATTAGCGACCTTAAGATAAGGGACATATTATTGCACTTAAGTTTGTTCATGATGTAGGATGTAGGAGAAAGCATAAGTCGAGGGAGAATTCGCTAAGACTTGAAATGACTTCTAGCGAATTCGAAAAACCGCTTTGAAGTCTTCAAGCAGAAATGAACATCGTTTTTTCAAGCGATCAGGTATGGACTTACCCTCAATCTATCACTTCGAGAATACTTTTTTATAATAGCTTTGGTATCAACAAAAAAGGGGAAATTATTGGAATATTTAGTTAAGGGAGAATTTTAATAAATAAAATTCTTTATTGTTTTGATTATACCAAAGCCCCCTAGCTTAATTATTCATGTTCTTATAGTCTTGTAAAAGAACTCCCCTAGATGAAACACTTGTAATATTTTTCATGTATTTTGAATAGCTCAATTGTTAGGGAGCTTAAATTTCTCAAGTGTATTTTACCAAGTGAATTTTTCGAGAACCTAGTGACTTTTCACTAGAGTTAATGGCCAAGCGGTTTTCTAAAGCTATCACTTGAAGACTCAAAAGTCAAGCGAAGAACTTTGCCTAGCGATATTTTTCAAGCGGAGTTTTGTTCAAGCAATATTCATCAAGAGATATTTGACAAGCGAAGTACAATTCAAGCGAAGTTCTACAACCAAGCAAAAACGCCCAAGAAGACCAGCGATCGTTATACATTTATATCCCAAGATGTCCAGCGAGAATTTCAAATTTTTGAAGATACAGACTTTATCTAAGGAAGTCAGAGTCAACTTGACAGGTGGACTCGCGGGATTGGCCAAGCGTATTGCAGTCACCTGAAGATCAATTATGAAGATACAATACCATATTTGATTCTGCAGAATCGTGACAAATTTGCAACCTACCATACGAAATGTGCAGAAAACGAGGAAGTACGTGGAAAGAGACGTTGAGGTGCGACTCTCTCTAACGGTCGCATCGGGATTGTCTCCTATAAATACTGCTGAACAACTCAGATCAAAATATCTCGACTCTCGCGCATTCAAGCCTATACTTTGTCGAATTCTTAAGTGATTGTATACTTGGGAACTCTCGTAAGAATATAAAAATATCTTTAGATTTTAGAGTTGTTAGTTGAGTTCCATAGAACCATATTTGTTCTAAGTAGCAGTTTTTCCTCAACCTTAGGTGTTCCATTTTATACTTGAACCTTATTCAATCTTGTGATCTTATTGCCAAAAGGTTATCTTGTAGTTAGAGAATCATTGTGCAAACAATCTTGTAACTCTCCATAAGCGGGACTAAAGACGCTTAACTGTCCAACCGGAGGACTGAAGATCCGTGTAACTGTCCACACATAGGACCGAAGTTCTGTGAGTTTAGTGTATTCCTTCCAAGGTTGAAAGAAAAGTGGACCTAGGTGTTTGTCACTGAACCATTATAAACTCGCTCATGTCTTTAATTTCAATTATCGCTTTGTTTATCTACTGCATATTCGAGGACACACTCACTAAAGCGAACTTACATTTTCTCAAGCAAAGTTTTTCTCTAAGCACTCGCTCACCAAATTTCTCTCGCTTAAGAACTTTAATCAAGCAAATACTTCAATAAGCGAGCTTAGTGAAGTAGTCGCTAGAACCTTGTACTTAGCGATTTTATAATAGCTAAAAATGGTTTTCCAAAACCGCTTTAAAAAGTGAAAAGAGACTAAAACCTCTTATACACTTATTCACCCCCTCTACGTGTGTTTAATAGTGCTACGGGCCAACAACCATGCTTTTGAAGGAATTTCGACTTGCAGAAACCCTTCCCGGATGAACTAATAGCAGTAGATGGCTATTCGAGAGGTTTGGGTATAGATTTTCTTATGTTGTTTGTGAAAAGGAAGCTGCAGAATGAACTTGAAATGAGCTTACCATGTTGGAGAAAACATCGGTCTATTTTTCATGCACCTAATCTAGAGTGAAAATTATCTTCAATTATAGTTTTTAATCAGTTTTTTTAGAGGTTTAATCAGGATTTTTTGATTGGTCTTACGTATGGGAAATATGGCTGTAATTTACCATGGTTTGAATGTCGAAGGTTCCATCTAATATATCAACACCATGGTTTGACTATTGTGTCTCATTTATATATTTTATACCTTACTCGCGTATTACAAAAAGTTATTTCGGAAAAAACGGAGGGAATATAATAACAATTTATATTGAACTATAAAGGAAAAATACTGTGAGCTATAATTATATTTGAGGCCCAACAGAATTCTAGAGGCTCACATTGGGCTCATATTTCAACTGTAACGACCCTAAACTGCTAAGGGTAGCCGAGCTCGGAAGTACACTACGATAAAATAAACAAAAGCGCGGGAGCGGAAAGTTTGTGTGGGCAAGCGACATTAACAACTTGTCTTCGAGCGGACTTTTAAATAACGCTTGAAAACTCTTAGTATCAGAAGTGAATCAGAGCGAACTCTTAAAATACGCTTGGCATCTTTTAAATAGCGAAAAGTAAACCAGAGTGCACACATCAAGCGGACTGTCTACATGCGGCAAAAATAAATATACAAGTGTTTTTGATCGTTAACAAAACATTTCATCAAGGGGCAAAATACAAAGAATCGGAATGGACTCATAGCGGACTCAAGATGCATGTATGGGGATATGCACCACCAAGCTCTTCTTCAGTACCTCGAACTTAAAGCAAAAGCCGCCTCGTCACCTACCTTGATCCCAGACCATAATCTGCTCAACCTGCACACAGGGAAAACGTGTACATGGCTGAGTACTTTGAAGCACTCAGTGGACACATGCCCAAACAACTTAAATAACAACCATAATTAAAAGAACATAGGGGTTTTTAGAGAAGACCTATGTCCTCAAACCTTTTCTTAACCTGACTCAACTGCATAGTCCTTACATTCCTTCGACATTTCAGCCCTCAGCTTATCTGTCATTTCTCATCTTGATCTAGGGAGGCTAGCTTCTTCCCTAGTTACTTGGACACTCACTCTAATGTGTAGCGAACCTTATATAGCTTGATCCAGGGAGGCTGGCCGACCTCACCTGGAAAATTTGATCGCACACATTACCGTGTTGCAAACCTTAGAGTGCACTTAGCTCAAGCTCTCCTTCTTATCGGGCCCGATCTCATACATTTCTTAATAATTTGCTGAAGCCGACAGATCACATGCATCTCATACATCTTAAAATAAAGTTTGGCCGAAGCCGATATGTCTCATACATCTCATACAATTCATTTATAGCAAAGTATACTTTATAAAGAAACATCTTTACTTATAATCAAAACAGTTTGCCTCAGCGGCAGCGCCGCTCGAGGGTTTTAGTTCGAAAGCTCACCTTAACTCTGCTTTACTTCGCTTGACAAAACCACCAAGTTGGACTTACTGCTCTTCCGTGGAACAATCTTAAGAAAGTAACAAGCGAACAAATCATAAGATTTATACAAGCAAAGACTAAATCTCTCGAGGTTTAGCCTATCGCTCGGCTATGCTCGGGGTCTAAGGGTGGTTTTGCTGCAGGTAGGGGAAAAGATCGGGGAAATCAGGGCAAGGACTCTCATTGACGACAATAAATTCTAGGCTCTCACTCAGTAGCATGCATGCATGCTGATTGGTCAAGTGTCAATCTCGCTTGGTACACTCAAGCAACTAGCTACATACTCATTCTTCTAGACTAAGGATCGCTCTTCGGCCTCACAGGTGTAAGCCGAAGTTCGAGCGGACTCTTTCTCACTAAAGACCTCTCCAAGAGATACAATCTCCTCTCTCTCCAAACCGCTTCACTACTTTTAGTGGGTATAATGGCCATGAATGCTATGAATTCTCCCCCTTGGTGATGGCCTATAAATAGAGGCTTGTAGTGCATTGTAGATACACTTATTGCCACTTGCTAGCTTCATATTAAGTGCATACTTCCCTTGTCATTTTATGCTCATTCTCTCCTCACTCTAGTTCGCTGGAGCCTTTGAGTTTATGGTGCTACTACTCGATAAGACGAAAACCGTTTTATCTTTGGGGACGATACACCACACCGTGAGCACTACCGGAGCGTATTTCGTCTTGCGGATAGAGGGCCTCGACTCGGTTTGCATTTTATTTAAGCTTTTGCGTTGTAATCTTCTTCACTATTTTGTAATAGCTTTAGTACGCACGTTGGCAAGTTTCTTTGTATTACAAAATTCATTTTTATAATCATTGTTCTAACAATCGAAAGACGAAATATCAACTTGCCTACTTCGTAGAAGAAGATGACGACCAACGCTCAATCAACCGACTTCGCCACTGCCGCTGCGACGAGCGATACCTTGCTATTCGGGACTATCCCGATATCGGTGTCTTCAACGACGCCGTCATTCTCTACTGCTGCTGGAGGATCAACTAGGCCTTCGCCTAGTCCGTGGGTTTGGCAAAACCCTTTTCTGGAATCCGGAGGTTCCGGCACTGCTGGCTCCGTGGGTCCCACTTTTAGTGGGAACGTTGGTCCCTCTTTTGGGACGAATCCCATTTTTGGGACTGTTGGATC
>JAOWBJ010153761.1:0-17643 GCA_028566335.1 Monarda citriodora | reverse complement strand
AATAATATAATATTTAATTTATTAAATAAATTAAATATTAATTATTAATTATTTTGGATAAACCAAAATTCCAACAGTAACATCCAACTGCCTCTATCTCATTAGATTAGTCCTGCTTTCTTCTTTAATCCATCTCACTTATTAGTCCCATTTTCCTAAAATGACAAAAAATATGTGGCTACAATTAACTCTCTCTCCTTAAAATTAATTACAACCACACATCTCACTTTTTTTGGTTTGTGTGTCTGGTCAAACCAGAACTATACTAATGAGATGGATGTAGTATAAGGTACTCGTATGATAATGGTCAAACATGTATATGGTAATGTTCATCCTATAGTCAATCTTATCTTAAAATCACGAGAGTTATCTTATTTTTTTTGGAACAAAGAACAACTGAAATTTAAAGACCGTGCCACGGGGGACTCGAACTCGGGATCTTTGGTCCTGAAACTTAATCCCCTACCGCTAGGCCAAACACACGCACACGAGTTATCTTATTTTACATATATATGTTGTTATACTTTATATATGTGCTATTGTGTTTTCTTGCTTATAACTTTTGTCTGATGTGAAATATATTTTTACGAAATATTATGTGTTACTATTATGTTTTTTTAATCACGACGACTCCGTTGATTTTGAAAAATTAAAACAGTTCAGATCGATTCTTAGTTCTCAAAATAATATGCATTACCACGTAGCGTTAAAATTTTACAATTAAGGTGCATTCTTTTTTATAGAAAAGTACAAAAATAAGTATCTTTCACCATTTTTTTTTTCTTATACTTTTATGATGGATAATTTTTTCAGGTTTGAGGGAAAGAACTTTGGATAACCATTTCCTTACTCTTTCACTCCAATTTATGATGGTATTTTCTTACATGTCAAACTTTTTATTTATTTATTTATTATTATTATTATAGGAGACTATGATATAATATTTTGGTTAGGGAGGGGGACTATGAGTGGATAATTCGGAGAGCGTTGGGAGCGTCGGGATGAAGGAGGGTGTTTGGTCGGAAGTTGCGCATCGGAAGCGTCGTGGCGCTGAGGGTGGTCAAGCCAGTAAAGTTACAACGTTTTACGTCGGAAACCTGCCCGGAGGAGTGACTGATTGTTTGCTTTGGAAATCTTTCAAGCCTATGGGGGTTCTTAGAGAAGCTTATGTGGCTAGGAAAAGAGATGTAAGGGGAAACTTCTTTGGTTTTATCAGATTGGAAGGAGTTCAAGATCTCAGTTCGCTTCTAGTTGATTTGAATCGGGTCTCGATACTTGGCGTTGTTCCTTCTGTGTTCCCAGCAAAGTTCGATAAACATAACAAGGACTCGGGGACGTGCCGAGAAAATCGTATCCTGCCTCAACTCTTTTTCAGTTCAAGCCTCCTTCCTCTGCTGCCAGTAGCTGTCTTTCTAAGGGGAAATGTGTTTCTTACAAGGAGGTTGTCTTGGGTCAATCCGCTAAAGGTGGATCGTTCACAAAGGCCGTTTATTCTCTTGTGTACGAAGGTAGTAGAGCGTCGTATCCGGTTACGTGTTTCTTGAGGAGCGTCGTGGCAGAAGTCAGGAATCTTGACGCCGGCAGATCTCTTCCCTCCTCCTTGGAGTTGGGAGGTTTCTCTAATCCTGTCATTACCTATATTGGTGGTTTAAAATTTTTGATCCTTTTCAATAGCCAAACTGAGGCTGTTGATTTTGTGACCTCCCATGATAGTGTTGGGAAGGGTCTTTTCTCTTCGGTGGAAATCTGGAAAGGGCAGGAGGTTAAAAGTGATCGGTTGGCATGGATACGTACCAGGGGCGCACCTATCTTGATTAGAAATTCAGCCTTTTTCAATGCAGTGGCTGCTTTGTTCGGAAGAGTTATCTCGTCGGCGGACTTCTCTTGGGCATCCTCGTCTGCCCATGAAGCCATGTGCTGTGTGTTGACTTCTTATTTTAGAAGAATCGATGAGGAAGTGAAGGTTTCCTGGGAAAACCATTCATTCTCTGTTTGGGTTTCAGAAGTCTTCGAGGAAGAAGGTGACTCTAGTTGGAGATTATTTGCGGCAGCTGAGAAGGTCGGCCTTGAAGGATTGACGGGTAAGGGCTAAGAAGGTGTAGTTAATACTAGGACTCCTGTCTCGCCGAGTTGCAGCAGATCGGAGAAAGTCCTGGAGATGGAGGATGTGTCGCCTCCTTTCTCGGAGATTACGAAGGGACGCGCATGGGCTTTGCGGTTGAGTCCCCAAGACGTGGGCATAAAGATAACTCTATTTTGGAAAATGGAATACATTCCCCAAAGGCAGCTGGTGCCACTTCCAGGTTGGGCCAGACACGGAAAAGACTTAGAATTTCAAGGAGCCCATATTTTCATAGCCCAAGTGAAGGAGATGTTTGGCCCCAACCCAACAACTGCATACGTCCAAATCAAGGGAATCCCATTCCCTTTGAAAAGGTGGTCGGCGATGCGAGATTGCCGGAGACCAAAACCGTTCCACCGACCGGTAGGGACGTTGATTTGCCCCCTCCTCCCTCCCATACAGCCCCAGTGTTAGGCGACGAGGGGAGTTTTTCGACTGTCGAGCCAACAACACTGGGCGGATTTGCCATGGCCTCGGAGGACATTATGGGTAGTTGTCTCCTGTATGTTGGTCCTGGGATCGAAGAAGAGGTTTCAGAAACAATTAAGTGGGTTTGAAGGTAGGCTTTCTAGTTGATAAGTGTCGGGAACAGATTACCAAGGCCATCGAGGGTGAAGGCGGAAACCCCAGTTCCTCATGAATTTTATGTCAATAAATCTAAGAGGTGTCATGGACTACAGAAAAGCTGAGTGGGTGCGTGGCATTAAAACGTCGCATGGTCTGCATTTTGTGGCTATTCAGGAGACAAAAGCTTCAGAAAGTTTGTACTGTTCCATTAATAGATTCTGGGGTAGGACCGCGTTTGAGTTCGCGGAAGTTGAAGCCGTGGGGAGGTCAGGAGGTCTGGTCTCAATTTGGGACCCCTCGGTGTTTGAGAAGTGTAGCGTTTACAAGAATCGCAATTTTCTATCGGTGTCGGGGAGGATTCTCAAGTCTAGCGAGGTGATCAATATTGTTAATGTTTATGCTCAAAATGACCCTATCGAGAGAAGGGGTCTCTGGAGGGAGTTAGTCTTGCTTAGGTACTCCTTACCGGGGTGGTGGGTGTTCATGGGAGATTTCAATGATGTTAGATGGGTGGAGGAGAGGCAAAATTCGGAATTCATCCCCATTAATGCTCGTTTTTTCAATGATTTTATTGCTGATGCAGATCTTCAAGAATTCCAAATGGGAGGAAGGAAGTTTACCTACAAGGCGGATAATGGCTCGATCTTGTGCAAGGAGACGCAAATTTCATTTCGAATCCCCAGTCAAGAAGCTACCACGTTCCATGAGATTTTGATGGGAGGCCACAAGTCGGTTGTTTCGGCGATTCAAACGACAAATTTGATAAGGAGAGGAAATCCGGCTTACCTCGCTTACGTGATTGGAGGAGAGGAAGGGAGCGACCACCCGCGAGTAGGGGATGTTGATGTTGTTTGCGAGTTTCCAGATGTTTTCCCCGAAGAATTTCCCGGACAGCATCCCGATAGAAAAGTGGAGTTCACCATCGGCTAGAGCCCGGATCGGCCGCGGTGTCCAAGGCACCCTATCGAATGGCACCAAAGGAGCTCGATGAGCTCAAGGTCCAGTCGCAAGAGTTGATGAATTTGGGATTTATTCGTCCGAGTGTCTCGCCGTGGGGAGCTCCCGTTTTGTTTGTCAAAAAGAAAGATGGCTCGATGCGCATGTGTATAGATTATCGCGAACACAACAAGCTCACATTGAAGAATAAGTACCCGTTTCAACGGATAGATGATTTGTTCGACCAGCTTAGAGGAGCGAGCGTGTTCTCTAAGATTGATTTGCACTCCGGATATTACTAGTTGAAGGTGCGAGCGGAGGATATCCCTAAGATCGCTTTCCGAACTCGCTATGGCCACCACGAGTTTGTAGTTGTCCCTTTCGGTCTCACGAACGCCCCAACGGTATTTATGGATCTAATGAATCGAGTGTTCCACCCATACTTGGACAAGTTTGTCCTTGTATTTATCGATGACGTGCTTATTTATTCGAAGAGTTTGAGGGAGCACGAAGAGCATTTAAAAGCGGTTCTAGGACGCTAAGAGCGGAGAGGTTGTTTGCTAAGTTTAGCAAGTGCGAGTTTTGGTTGAAGGAAGTGGCGTTTCTTGGCCATATCGTGTCCTATAAAGGGATTCAAGTCGACCCCGCTAAGATAGAAGCGATCCAAAATTGGAAGGCTCCAACTACCTCGAATGAGATTCGAAGCTTCCTTGGGTTAGCGGGGTATTATCGAAGGTTTACTGAGGGATTTTCTCGTATAGCAAGACCGCTCACTCAGTTTCTACACAAATGAGCGAAATTTGAGCGGACGTTGGAATGTGAAGCGGGTTTTCAAGCGCTTAAAGAGAAGTTAACAACAACCCTTATCCTAGCGGTCCCTGAGCAAAATAAAGAATACGTGTTGTACACCAATGCCTCCAAGAGCGGACTTGGATGTATACTAATGCAAGATGGGAGGGTTATCGCTTACGCGTCATGACAGCTTAGACTGCACGAGCAGAATTATCCGACTCACGATCTAGAGCTATCTGACGTAGTGCACGCTTTGAAGATTTGGAGGCACTATTTGTACGGTGTAAGGGTCGAGATTTATACCGACCATAAGAGCCTCAAGTATTTCTTTGAGTAAAGAGACCTCAATATGAGGCAAAGGAGATATCTAGAGTTAGTTAAGGACTACGATTGCGGGATCAATTATCACCCCGGAAAGGCTAATGTTGTAGCGGACGCTTTGAGCCGGAAGGCTTTGCCTCAACTCACTTGCTTTCAAGCAATGGAAGGATGGCTCTCGGAAAATTCTCTCGTGGAAGAGTTTCAAAGGATGAAGCTAGAAGTGTTGCCTCCGCCAAGGACTATTGATGGAGCGATCGCTATGTTATCCATAGCACCGGATTTGAGGGGAAGGATTGTTGAAGCGCAAAGGAAGGACGAGGTCCTTGAGAGGAGACGAGCGGAATTAAGAATGGGAAAGCCCGGAGCGTTCCGAGAAGAAGCGGACAACGCTATCACAATGAGCGGACGATCGTGCGTACCATCAAGCGAAGAGCTTAGGGGCGAGATTTTTGAGCGAAGCCCACAATACCCCGTATACCGCTCACCCCGGCAATACGAAGATGTATCAAGATCTCAAAGGGAAATTCTGGTGGGAAGGAATGAAGAGGGATGTTGCCACTTATGTGAGAAAGTGCTTAGTTTGCCAACAAGTGAAAGCAATGCACCAGCGCCCTTATGGGAAACTGCAACCGCTAGAAATTCTCGAGTGGAAATGGGACCATATCGCTATGAATTTTGTGGTAGGGCTACCAAAGTCGAGAAGAGGGAACGATTCGATATGGGTAATAGTACGCTTGGCGAAAAGCGCTCATTTTCTTCCAATAAAGGTAACTTTCACTTCCGAGAAGCTCGCTCAATTGTATGTGCGAGAGATTGTCCGTTTACACGGAGTGCCGAAGTCGATCACTTCGGTTAAAGATTCAAAGTTCACTTTGCGATTTTGGAGGAGCTTGCAAAGCGAGTTAGGGACCAAGCTAAATTTTAGCTCCGCTTATCATCCCCAAAGCGATGGGCAGTCAGAAAGGATTATCCAAACATTAGAGGATATGCTGAGGTCCGTAGTGTTTGACCAAAACGGTCAATAGGAGCCCGCTCTGCCTTTAGTGGAATTCGCTTACAATAATAATCACCAAGCGACTATTGGTATGACCCCATATGAAGCCCTTTATGGGAGGAAGTGTAGATCGCCGCTCTACTGGGATGGAGTGGGAGAGAGAAAGGCGCTAGGCCCCGAAGCGATCGGCGAAATGATAGAGACAATAAAGCAAATAAGGGTTCGAATGAAAGAGGTCCAAGATAGGAAAAAGGTGTATGCCGACCGTGGACGAAGCGAGGTCCAGTTCGCTATAGGTGATAAAGTATTCTTAAAAGTATCTCCACTCAAGGGAGTATTAAGGTTTGGCGTGAGAGGGAAGTTGAAGCACCGCTTCATAGGACCCTATGAGATTTTGGATATGATAGGCCCCGTTGCCTATAGGTTGGCCTTGCCGCCAAGCTTGAGTAGCGTGCACAATGTGTTCCACGTGTCCCAACTTCGCAAGTATGTGTACGATCTGAGATACATAATTCATCAAGAGGAAATCGAGCTTGCTCCCGACCTAAGCTTTGAGAGCCGACCAGAAGCGATTTTAGATCGCAATGTGCAACAACTTAGAAACAAGTCTATCATCTCTGTAAAGGTTTTGTGGAGGCACCAAGGCCAAGAAGAGGCCACTTGGGAGCTTGAAAAGAAGATGGTAGAAAAGTACCCCGAGTTATTTAAGTAGATAAGCATAATTTCGGGATGAAGTTTCTTTTAAGGTTGGTAGGATGTAATAGCCTGGGTTTTAAAACTGTTATCAATAAAATGTCGAGCTCTGATTGAATAAGATGAACAAGTTTCGCTATGATAATTGAGAGATAAGGTTATTTTGTGAAGCACTTGAGGTGCTTGGAAGTGATTAAGTTCACAAGCGAATTCTTAATGAAAGCTATGTTTTACACTAGTCGGTCACTACTTGCGTTTGTATATAAAATATGATTATGCTTACTTTAATGTGTTAAAGCGACTTCCGCTTGTCGCTTGAGAGCTATCGCTAAGGGTTGTGTGTTGTAAGAATGTTAAGCCTAGCGAGTCCGCTCCGGATAGTTCGGAGCTGATTCGGAAATCGCCTCAAATTCGGAGCAAAGAAGTTCGCTTGAGCTGAGTTGTAGCGAAGAGTGTAAACTCGCTCGAGCTGAGCGAGAAGTCACTGCAAGCGAATCCGCTCGAACTAAGATCGCTAGCGATCTTAGGTGAGCAAGAGTTTAGAGCGAGTTAGCAAGAGAGAGAACCTTAGAGCAGGTTCTGAGATAGAGGCTTCATCCGCTCGAGCATTTCCGCTCGAAGAGTTCGCTTAAGGAGCAAAGATCGGCAAGCTATCTTGCGAAGTGTGCCGAGTGCATTAATTACGTGTCAGTCAACTTTACTTTTTCTGCAAGACGCCACCACCCTATTGACTTGTACCGTGCATCCTTTTCTGCAAAAGCCATACCTGAATTTCTTTACTTTTAAAATATACTTTTATTAATTTTGGGAAAGGGTACACCACACCTTTATAAATACCCCCACCCTTGTGATTCATTTCTTTGCTGCCATTTTCTCTAACTTCATTCAAAATTTAGAGAGAATAGTGGGACCGAGAGAAAGGAAAGAACCAGTTTTAGAACTCGTTCAAGCTCAAGTTTCAAGGTAAAATCTCCAAAACCATTTTTTTTGATATGTTGGTATTTTGTCTATGCTTGGGAGAAAAACCTTTCTAAAATATTGGTATTTTGTCTATGCTTAGGAGAAAAAACTTGGAGGAATCCTAAGCCATATTATGTCTTCAAAAACTCACCTTTCAAAACTGAGAGTTTTCCAGAGTCACCATAGCCAAACTTTTGAGTGAGGAAGTGAGCTAAAGTTTTATGATTTTCCAATTACAAATATGTTTTCGTAATCAAGAAACAAGCACGGAAAGCAGCTAAGGCAAATCTAGAACCCCCACAGTTTTCACTACTTTCTAAAACGTTTTATCCCTCTCTTAAAGGAAAAATGTCAAACCGTTCCAATTTTAGATTTGTACTTTATTATGATAATGCTATGGAGTTATATTCTGTTAGAGCTTTTCGTGAAAAAATATACAAACAAGTTATACTCTGCTAGAGCTTTTCTCGAAAGAAGAGTAATAGCCAGAATCGCTCCAATTCGCCTCTGATTTCAAGCGATAAGTTAGTCGCGCGAGTTTGCTCTTGATTAAGACCGTTACCTTATGTGTTTGTTCGCTCGTTATTTTTCTGAAGGGTATTTGAAAGAGAAGAAGTGAGCTAGCTAGCGACTTCAAGCGATCAGGATTCTAAGCGACTTTTGAGGTGGACTTTCTAACTAAGGACCCCAAGCGGGCTAAAACCCTCGAGCGACCAGTCGTCGAGCGGATTATTTATGAAACGATTATGTTTTCGTTAAGAGCTTACCATGCCATGAAATTTTATGTTTAATGTATGATGCCTACCTGTCGGCTATATGCCAAGGGTTTGAGCTACGATCGGCCTGAGCATGTGTTGCATATGTAGTGCACTTTAGGTTCGCTTTGCTAAGGCAAGCGATCGAGGTTCTAGGTTGAGGTCGGCCAGCCTCCCTAGATCGGGTTATTTAAGGGCAGATATGGCGAAGTACTAAAGTAAGAAAGGTTTTTATGAGCTTAGGCTCTTTCTAAAAACCCTATGCTTTTATTTATGTATGGCTGGTAATGAAGTGATTTTGGGCAAGGTGTCCACTTAGTGTTTTAAAGTACTCAGCCCTGTGCACGTTTTCCTTGTGTGCAGGTTGAGCAGGTTATGGTCGAGAGGAAGCGGTGACGAGCGGGCTTTTGCTGACGAGCGGGTTTTTGAAGAAGAACTTGGTGGTGCAAGTCCTCATACTTGCATCCAGTGTTTTGTTGTGTCCAAACTCGTCTCTTTTAATGGTTATGTATTGGTCAAACATTTGTACTACCTTCCGCTACTGTTAAGAATTATTTTAATTATAACTCTGATTTCTCTTAGCGACGAGTATTTATTTTCATAAGTGTTATTTCGGAATGATGCATGTGAGATCGAGCGAAGCAATTGTTTTATATCCTTAAAATCTTTTTGCGCTTTTAATCGAAATCTCTCTAAATCTTTATTTTCGCTATAAAAATCTGAGCGGTTATTTTTGCTCATGCCAAGGGTTACCTTCATTGCTATAAGAAAGCTTGTAATTCAATTGAAGAAAATTATATGGCAAGGGTTATCTTCAAGCGCCTTTATAAAATCACTTGTTTTATAAAATGGCAAGTGACTTTATCAAATTCGCTCATATCGAGTGATGATCCTCAAGCAGTATCTTAAGGAAATCCGCTCCAAATATCTTCAAGCAGTCTTTTTCCAAAATTCGCTCAACTCGAGTGTTGACTTTTAAAGTGATATTTCAAGCGATCCACTCAAGAGAATTTCAAGCGATATTTCCAAGATCGCTCGTGTAGGGTATTGGTTTTCCAAGCGAAGTTTAACGATATCATTTAAGTCCAAGCGAATATAAACTTTACGCTCGATGTCCGAATTCCGCTTAATTCCGTGGTTTCCACTATCACGTCCTCCTTTATTTTATCGTAGCAATCTTCCGGGCTCGGTTTTCCGTAAAAGGGTTCAGGGTCATTACAACTACGCTCTGAAGACCCTGAAAAAGCGGGTCGCTCTCAAAGTTCATAAAAAATCTCTTAAACAAAGCGATTCAACTAAATGTTCTCAAAGAACAAAATTATCTCTTCACAATTTATCGCTTTAAAAGTGTCAAGCGTTTTTCATTAGAAGCGGAAATTAACTTATTAAAAAGTCGCTTGAGTAATCATCCAAAATCGCTTAAAAAAAAATCGCTCAAGAGACTAGATAAAAATCGCTTCTAGAAAGATCGCTCTAAGTGAACATGTAAAGGCGGAATATCGCTGAAGAATATCGCTAAAAAAAATCTCTCGAGAGATCCCTAGCGGATATCGCTCAAGAGATCTCTAGCGGATATAGCTTGAGAGATATCTCTAGCGGAAATTCTATAGCGATTTTTGCTCATTAAATGCACTGAAAAAAGTGCACTTTTTCACCTTTTTGCAGGTACTTTTTACTATAGCGACACGTCTTCCTAACAAATCCTTATCCGTCCAATTATCAAGGGCAAATCTCAACCGCTCACCTTTTCAAATCCTCTAAAAACTGTTCACATTCCTTATCCTTTATGAGAATAAATCTTAGCCATAGAATACCTAAAGTCACCATCAATCCGACGGCTAAGATTAGAGGACCCATACACTATAAATCCCGTTCATGCAAATCATTTCAAACTTATTCATCTTCTCCAACACGACTCAACCCTAAGAAAATTGTCGCCATATCTGTCTCGCAATTCCTCAAATCCCTACCAAAATCCTCAATCCTTCATCATTGGCACCCAAAACCAAACCCACTATCATATTCGACTTCGTCAAGGAGGATATTCCCAACATCAAAGACCACATTTTAGTCAAACCCTATATAAACCTCGATGCTTTTGATCGCGCAAATGACGTCATTGGCAAAGCCATACGTCTAGCCAACTTAGAAACCTTCCTAACCTGTTCTCCTCATGAGATATACTCGATCCCAATCATCGAGTTCTTCGGGAACTTGCATGAAGAAAACCTCACCACCACCATATCCTTCCGTCGAAACCCCAATAATCCTCACCAAAGAACATCTGCACCCTAAACTTGTCTGAAATTACTGATACCCTTGGTCTTCGCTCGACTGGTTTAGATGTCGAGAGGGCTGGAAGTTCCGACCTTACGGTTATGCTACAGAGATTCTCTCACGATACAAATGAAAAGTATATTCCAAGCAAAACACAGACGAAATGCTTGAAGCTGATCTTCAAGAAGTTATGTGACCTTTCTACAAAAATAATCTTTAGTCACGTTGGGAGCCACACATCAATCACGAGGATGAAGTTAAAAGTCATGTGTGCGCTCGTGGATGAGCTTAGAGGAATTCATTACGACTGGGCAAAGTTTTTGGTGGCCCAGTAGATCGAAGCGAGTAAGGATGTTCAGAGGAGATGAGGGCCATTCACTTTTGCTATAAATTCAATTATTCGCTACGGGAATGTGCTTTTAGCCGCCTTGCTGAAAATCAAGGAGACGAAAGGAGAAATCTATGACACAAGATTCAATTTCAAGCCTACTACAAAACCTCTCTACAAGGATAATGTTGATAAGGTGATTAGCGATTTTCTAATCGTTGCTCAAGCTGAAGTTCCATCTGATGCCGAGAAAGTCGCTACACCTGTTAAAGCGACAAAGAAGAAAACGAGCAAAAGAGTTGAAGTGGTTGATCCTCCAGTTTTTGAAGAAGAGGAAGAGGAGGAGGAAGACAATGAAACGTTTTTCACAAGAGCGGAAGGCAGATGAGGCTGATGAGTACACTGAACATTGAGCCTCTTTCCGCTGTCGTTTCAAGTGATCTAGATACCGCTTCTCAGGAGAATGTAGCGGAGTTGGGTGAAGAGGAAAGAGAAAAGGATGTTGGAGTGGAGACGGGCGAAGACGAAAGAGAAAAGGAGGTTATAGCAGAAAAAGGGGTGGAGCCGCAAGCAGAGTCAGAGTCCGCTCGAGAAATTGTCGCTCGTGAAGAGTCTGGTCTTGGGATTGTAGCTCAATCAGAAACCGCTCTTGAGGAATCCGCTCAAGAAGAGTCCGCTCAAGAAAGCATCGCTCTAGATGAAATTGCTTACAAGTAGAAAAAATCCCTTTCCGCTAAGGGCAAGGCTGTTCTTGATGAATCGCTCGAGTTGGAAGGAGATGAATTTCTTTCTCGCATGGAGAAGGGGGAGGACTTGATGATAGGTGAAGACCTTCCCGATGATGACAAATTTCTAAAAGAACTGAATGCATTGGATATCCCCTCCATGGCTACGGAAGGAGGTCAAAGAGAGCTATTCGAAATGGAAGCGAAGATGACCCTTTCGGACATAGAGCAGTACTTCCAAAAGGTCGAGCTCACTGAAGAAATGAATGAGAGTTTTTCTGAGCTTCTGGCCTACACCAAGATTCGAGGAACTGAATTTTACAAAATATTTCAAGCGGAAGATGTTGTAGGTCGAGAAAAATTAAAAGTGGATGAAGCAAAAGTTCTCTCGAACTTTGAGTTCTCTGGATTTCATGCACTTATTGATGAAGGAGCAGTTTGGCAAAAGATGGAAGCGCTTCTCGCTCTAGCTCATCCCAATATCCGAAGTCTCGTGCCCCCTCGCATGCCGATCCTTCAAGAATTGCTATGTATGGTCCAAGAAGCGAAGGTCGCTATGATAAAGGGAGAAGAGTAGTTGAAGGAAATCGCCTCAGAGAATGACGCTTTGAAAGTGAAGATCGGTGAAGTTGAAAAGGCCGTTGAAGAGAAGAAAGCGGATTTGGAAAAGGCTATTCAATCTTTGAATGGTCAGCTGGTGCAAGCAATGAATGTGCAAGACTTGCTCACACAGGAGTTGTTTAATACCAATCAAGAGCTCGCTACGCAGAAAACGCTCTTGGAAGTAAATGATGAAGAGAAGAAGAAACTCTTGGAGGAGAAGGAAAAATTGCTAGCGGAGAAAGAGAAAGCACTAGAAGAGAAGGAGAGTTTGCTGCTGGAGTGAGAAGGGTTAAGAACGGAGGTTGACCGCTTGAATACGGAGCTAGAGATTGTTGTCGCTCCGGCTGCGAATGAGATTTCCACAACTGTCCGTGATTAAGGAGCTTCTAATGCTCAGATACAGGAATCAGTCGAGCGGACTCCCCAACTCACTCCACATATCAGGGCGATCATTGATGATATTCTTCGGATTCAGGTCCCTCAGTTTGCTCATTTCGAGGACATTTCTCTTGAAGGTAGAAAAAAGCAGTAAAGGAGCTTGTGAAGACTGATCGTGCTTTGAGAGCAACTGGTGCTGCTAAGCCCTCAAGCGGACCCGTCAGCAAGGGGGGAGAAAAGAAGAAGTCGCTCGGGGTTGCTCCTCCTGCCAAGGGGATTTCGTTCAAGGAGCCAGTGTCTTCATCTTCTATGCAACCCCGGCCCGAGCGAGCTATGGTATATGCTAACGAATTCGCTATGCAAATTCCCGCTATGGATCAATCCGCTCTCGCTTTAGATTTCGCTCCCGATCTATCCGCTCCCGATCAATCTGCTGTTTCTGCTCCCGAGAAGTCTGTTGCGAAGCGAAAAGCTGTTAAGAGCCCCAAAAATCCTACCGCCAAGAAAGCGAAAACCTCTACTCAGCATTCAAGAGGAGTATGAGCTGAGAAGAGAGAAGAAATTAAAGAGGAGTTTCAAGCGAAGACTTTAGTTCTCTTCAAAGAAGCTTGTATCCGCTATGTGCCTCAAGATCAAGGAGAGAGGGATGTGCTAAATATTTATGCTCAGGATTTGATCAATTCTTATATGATTAAGAAGACTGAGACGTTTGAAAGGGATGTAGAGACAAGGAAGCTGATATGTGATGTTCTGCAAGAGATAAGACCGAAGTTGCATAGTAAAGAAAATAAGGTCGCTTTCCCAGCCATTAAAGAGAGGATCTTTTCCAGAACGCCAGAATAAATCAAGAAGTTTCTTGAGGATGACAAAGTAAGAAGTGTAGCAGATTATGTGCCGACTAGATGCTTGGATGAATGGGAGAAAGCGGAAGTTCGCTTTATCAAAATGCATCACTTTTGGCAAATGTACTGTGAATCCCCAGCATGCATTCGTGGATTTCATGAAGTATTACTACAAGAAGTTGTGGTCAATCATTCTTGTGCGAGCTGGATTTAATCTAATGGTTGTGCCGGTCAAGTGGACTTTGGAGCCACCGTATGTCGCTGGAGAGAGCTTTCTTGATCGAGAGTTGATTGAAAGAGAATGGCTGTGGGTGACAAACCAGAAGAAGATCTCAGAGAATGCCACCGAGATTATTCAAGCAAAGATCAATGTATACTCTGCTTATGGGCTCACGCCGCATAAGAGAGTTTAGCTTAGTCTTTTTATCTTACATGCATTGTATCTTGTAATCTCTTGTCCTCTACAGATTCTCTTATCAATGAAAAGTGATTACCTTACCTGACAATAACTCGTCTATTTATCTTTCTCGCTTTAGTTTAGTGACACAAGATAAGGGACATATTCTTATTACTCTAACGTTTGCTCATAATGCAGAAGAGTTATTAAGTCAAGGGGGAATTCGCTAAGTCTTGAAAGACTTATAGCGGATTCATATAATCGCTCTAATACCATCTAGTGAAGTCGCATAATCGCTATAAAATCTCAAGCGATCAGGCATGATCTTTCTAAATAAAGTTTTGTATGATCGCTCTGATACTTTTTGATGTAGCTTTGGTATCATCAAAAAGGGGGAAATTGTTGGAATATTTAGTTAAGGGAGAATTTTAAATTAATAAAATTCATTAATTGTTTTGATTATACCAAAGCCCCTTTAGCTAATTATTCATGTTCTTATAGTCTTGTAAAGGAACTTCCCTAGATGAAGAACACTTGTAAATATTTTTCATGTATTTAAAAAACTCAATTGTTAGAGAGCTTAAATTTTTTCTCAAGTGTTTTTCTTCCAAGCGATCAGTTGAAGACCTAGCGAACTCTTTGCTAGAGATGTTTGGCCAAGCGGTTTTCCTATTGTTGTCTCTCGAGATTTCCAAGTCAGCAAAGCATTCCAAGCGATATTTCTTCAAGCGGAAATCTCTTCAAGCGAGGTTCTTCAAGCAACAACTCTCAAGAGAAGTTTCAAGCGTAAAACAAGAGCCAATGCAATACTTCAAGCGATGTCAGTCCTAGCGACTTTTGAGCCTAGCGATTTTGTCAAGCGATGTTTCTCATAGGGATATTCTTCAAGAGATGCTGACAAAAGTGACATCCAATCAAGAATGTTCTTCAACCTTACAAAATCAATGGAGATAGAGACGCGACCGCTACTTCAATAAATTCCAAGCGTTGTCCAGCGCAAAATTTCTAAATTCCTAATGTTACTAGCTGCATTTAAATCAGAGCCAATGTGACATGTGGACACGCGGGAATGGCCAACAGCTCTGCATGTCAACAGAAGATCAAATTCCATATCTCATCGTATAGATTTGACTGCAGTGTCGAGATAAATCTGCAACCTACCAATCAGATTTGCGGATTTCAAGGTATACAAGGAATGAGACGCTGGGATAAGGCTTTGTCTCTCTAACGGTTATATCCACAATGTCTCCTATAAATACTGCTGAAGACCTCAGAACTCAACAACTCAACAACGCGCAAACAAGCCTTCATTCTGTCGAAATTCTTCCAAGTGCTCATACTTGCAAATTCTCACCACTCTAGCTAGAACTCAGAAAAATCCTTAGGGTTTAGAGTTGATAGTTGAGTTCCTTAGAACTTCTGTTGTTCTAAGTTTGCAGTAATTCCTCAACCTTAAGTGTTCTTGTTTTACTTGAACATTTCAGAAGAAGATAACCCTATCTTACCTTTGAATATATTGTCAAAGGGTTATCTTGTTGTTAGAGAGTCAGTTGTGAAAACAACAAAACTGTATCTGTCCTAAGTGAGACCGAAGTCACATACATCTCCATAAGCGGGACCGAAGACGCTTAACTGTCTAACCGAAAGATGTAAGATCCGTGTGCTGTCCAACCAGAGAACCGAAGATCTGGTTTGCTAACTATTGTTAGTGTATTCCTTCCAAGTTTGGAAGAAGAATGGACGTAGATGTTTTATCACCGAACCACTATAAACTCGCTCGTATCTTTACTTTGCTTATTATTTATCGCTTTGATTATTGCGTACTTACAAGCACACACTCACTAAGCAAACTCACAATTTTACTTAAAGCAAGATTTTCTTACCTAGCACTTTTCGCTCACCAAATTCCGCTCGCTCAAGATTCTGACCAAGCGACCACTTCACTTAGCGAGTTTTGTGAAGAAGTTGCTCGATCTTTGCCTTAGCGATTTTTAATCACTAAGAGGGGTTTTCTAAAAACGCTTAACAGTTGAAAAAGAGGTCAAACCTCTTACACATGTATTCACCCCCTCTACGTGTGTTCATAGTGCTACGGACCAACAGTGGCGCAAACGTGGCAGCCTCATCATCCACGTCCGAAAGTCAAAAAAAAAATGCATATAAATTCCTAAACTTTGGGCGCTATTACAAATTGCGAACGTACTATGAAAAATCCATTTAAATCCATGAACTTTCTACTTTGGTCAATTTGCGATTAAAATTCGATTTTCTCCAATTTTGTGTTGACTAAAATAAAAATGAGTAAAAATCACACATCCCCAATCTCCATGGCCACCGCCACCTTCTTCGCCGTCCTCTGGCACTTCGAACTTTATGGTCTTCATGTTCTCTCTGAGCCGCTATGCTCCGGCACCACCCCCACCTCTAGCGAAGACAATAACACGTGTTGGATTTAGTATCAGATTGATTAATTAACAAAAATAACTCTATCTCCTTTGAATTAAAAAAATTACTATATCCCCATACAAAAAAGTCATCATATTACTATCTAAATTTTACTTCAAAGAGGTTCGATAATAGGTAAATGACTGTAATAGTAAACAGACGAGAAATGGAAAATCAAAAGCTACACATTACACATACACATTCATATTCTTGAGAGAGAGAGAAGTGAGCTATTGTGTTTAGTTTTCTTCATTATGGTTTTTTTAATAATTTATTTTATAAGGTATACTAACTAATTTTCGTTAAATATAATGTTGCCACATAAATAGTGTACATATTAAATATGTTGACAGGTAGTCTTTAATTTATGTATAATATGGATTATCAAATGCGAGTCATGTTCATTTAATTAATGGATATATTATTCAAAATAAATTTTAAATAACTACACTCAAATAAATTTAACAAAAATATTAATAAAAAATAGTGGTAAGAGCCCCATATTTGGGGCTTGAGACTATATTCATGTAAATTAATATTTTTATTATATAAGATTGACACTTTGAACTATATTCACCGTATGTCCGACCATACCCAAAATTTTGTAAATAATAATCGTACTCGTTTCTAATTTTGTCTCCAGCATTTGATATATTTGGAACCTCATAGTTTGTGTATTCAAAATCAAATTTTATGGAAGCACATAAAAATTGATTGATTTTAAAAGTGATACCATCTCTGTCTCAACGTATTTATCTATCTTTGACTCAGTACGGGAATTAATAAATGAGATAATATGTAATTGTAATTAATTCAAAGAAGATAAAGTTAATTGTAACAATTGGCATAGCATAACATCCATAGGAGATTGAGGATGAGTGATTTTTTCTCATTTTTTATTTTTATTTTAGTCCGTACAAAATTGGAGAAAATTGAAATTTAATCGCAAATTGACCAAAGTCGAAAGTTCATGGATTTAAATTGATTTTTCACAGTACGTTCACAATTTGAAATTTCACCCAAAGTTCAGGAATTTATATGTATTGAATTGATTTTCTGACGTGGATGATGACGTGGCTAATGAGGTTGCCACGTCTACACCACGTAACATAAAATTAGGATTTTAGTCGCAAATTGAAGAACCCCAAAATTCATGGATTTACTGAGATTTTTTTTAGTTCATGTGCTATATGGAATTTGATCAGGTATTTGTATGCACTTTGCCCAAAAATAATTTTTTTTTTTTTTGCGAAAAAAATGCTTGACAATTTGTAAAGAAATAGTCCTATTTATTTTAACTTAGCCTCTATATATTTAAAATGTAAGATATAAAATATACAAATGAGCCAAATCAGAACCGATTATATAAAACGAAAAATTGCTAGGAAAAAATAGAAAAAAAAAAGAAAAAAAAAAACCCAATGAAAATAAAAATAAAATTTCGGCCGGGTTGGTTTGATAAATTTATTTATGTAAGATTGAATCTTGAAATAAGTCAAAATTGTATC